>VMBQ01000204.1:186380-201457 GCA_007657795.1 Dreissena rostriformis
AAAATGTGAATAGTGTGTTGATTTAAATTGCCTAGGCGTGCAAAATTGAAAGTGTCATTACATAATTCTTACGGAACATTATCGAGAAATGAATTATCTACAAAGGTATGTAAATATTATTGCAATCCGTTGATATTAACTGTCTGATATCGGGGCTTGAATGTTGCGCACCAAATTCCTTGCGCAACAATATAGACAAAGAAGGAAAACTTTCCACCACATTTTGAGTCCTTCGCCCGTTGTACGCTCCAAATATTACCCATATAAAAAGTAGCTTAATATTTGAGAGCGTCAACAAGTTGGACTAAGATGTTTGGTATATACACATTAAACATCTATAAGTATGGTTTTAGGCTTTATAGTAACAAGAACCCTACATATGTTTTACTCCGTAGAAATCTAGAAAATGTATTTAAGTATTTATTTCTTCCTAAATAAATTTTCAGAAAACTCAGAAGAAAAGTATATTCAGGACTTCCTTAACGAGATTCAGATGATGAAAGATCTTGGTTACCATAGAAACATAGTCAGTCTTCTTGGCTGTTGCACACTACGCCAGCCATACTGTCTGATTGTGGAACATCTGCCGAATGGGGACCTGCTAGCATACCTTAGAAAACTGAGACAGGAAATAAAACAGGTGAATTTCAGTAGCTTAAACAAAAAGTGCATTTGTTAAGTTTTATTAGAGATGGATTAAGAGGTATCATACTCTGAGCCTAATCCCCAATTAACAAACGCCTAATGTTTAAACCTCACATTGGCTGAAACAAGTTTGTTACAAATGAATTATTCTTAAATTAATTTACTATTTGTTTTGCAACTATATTTACAATCAGTGCGGTATTTTGTCACATTGTTCAGTAAGGACAATAATACACAGTACCTATTAATGCATCCGAACATGTTGAAAATAAATCTTACATATACTGGGGGCATGTCAGAACAACAGCAGTAGAGAATGTTGGCAGCTTCCTAATATCGCACCTCCCCCTCTGATGAAAAAATCCACAATGTTGTGTTATTTAGTGTGATGCATTCTGCAACAGGTTGTATTTTGTGCTTTACATTTAAGTCCATAGACATTACATCAATTTCATAATTTTGCATTTCAGCGTGAAGCGATCACTGATGGCTATGTTAACCAGGACCTTGCAATATTCACGCCAGCAGATCTGATGTCGGTAGCTAGACAGGTCGCAAGTGGAATGGTATGTGAACATTCAGGGTAGAATGTGAAACTTCTTTAATTTCTGTATCAGAGTTATTTGTTTTAACGTTTTTTATCAAACCACTATTATGAGTATTGCCTAAGTTTTTCATGGGTTTGCCAATTGGCCCTTTGTTCAGGCCAAAAGGGATGGAAAATCAGTGTGTTTTCATATATTTTCCAAAAATGGAGAACAGTAGCAATAGACAAAATGATGTTTATATCTATGTCAACGCCATTAACCAATCATAAAAAATAGTACAGAACAAGTTTGATAATTTCAATTAAAACAAAACCACAAGGAATGTCTTTTTTTGTTACATTTAAACTATGAGAGTTTTTATGTTCACTATATTTATTTATTGTGCAAACCATAACTATAAGTATGAAATTCCGAAATTGATTGTAATGAAAATTCATATATCAATATAGGACATTAACATTTCTGTCTGTTTTACTATAAATAAATGAAACTTGTCTGTTTTTCTAAACTTAGCAGTTTGCTATCACATTTGGTCAGAACAATCGTTTGGGGCATTTAGAACTTACAGTGACAGTGCTTGTTGTTAAAGTAGTTGGAAAAAAGGCATGATTATGACATCAAAATATCAATTTCTATTATGTCTTCAAATATTATACAAGTATAACAAGTTGTTGTAAATAAATATTGTATTATTTCAGTAATTCTTTAGTATGGGAGATAACTGAGCAATTACTAACTGTTTGTTTTTATTGTTAGTTCCCTTGGATAGAAATGTTTTTTGAATGATCTATTCGATCACACAATCTTGTTTGAATGGAAATAATTTTGTAAGGATTTATGTATTTGCTTAAACAACACAATAGTAAAAAATGTGCTTATTTGATCATCAGATAAACTCAATTTTCTATTGAATTGTGGTGAAAATGCACCGTCACCATATTGAATAAAGGTTGTAGCTCTGTCAATTGTTATATAGTTTTCAATGCACATATTGCAAAATATATGTAACTGCATGGTTTTGTCAGATTTGAACAGTTATATATATATATATATATTTAATTTTTATAAAATGTATTAGCTTTCAACATTAGCCCAGAAATTTGTTAACGGTTGCTCTATAATAATTTCTCTGTGTGCCTGTATTGCCTACTGTCAACAATATTGATCTGTTTCTTGCATGACTTCAAAAGTGTTCAAGCTAATAGCCTGATATTTCATAGGTATAAGAGATCAAATAGACGGATTTGGGATTTGCCTCGAAAAGTTCAAACTCTTCGCCAGCTATTGTACAATGATTATTTTCCATTCATCCGAAATCAAAAACATTACCATGTGCCTATTGCAAAATTTCAAACAAAACTCACATGCACTTTTGTAGAAAATATTAGAACTGCTAAACATGTGATTTCCACAAGCTGTGATTGGCTTATAGATTTATAGAGTAGGTTAATTTACATATGATTGACAGATCTGGAAGCATCATTTAATGATAAGTTCAGTGCTCAATGTTTTAGAACATTACATAACATTTTGATGTTGATTCTTAAAATCACACATTTCTTTATATGTTATTATAAAAGTTGTTTGGATTGTTTGCTGTTTTTTTTTTAAATTGTATTTCAACCATAGCAAGGGATGTCTCTTCTCACACTTAACTTGGGCAAGCTTAGCACAACTAAGTGGTTTACAAGAACTAAGTGCACATATGTATGAGTACTAAGTGCACATACATATGAGTACTAAATGCACAAACGTATGAGTACTAAGAACACTGATGCATGAGTACTAAGTGAATGTACGTACAAGTTCTAAGTGCACATGCATAAAAGTACTAAGCGTACATACATATAAGTACTAAGTGTACATATGTATGAGTACCAAGTTCACATATGTATGAGTACTAAGTGAACGTATGTATGAGTACTAAGTACACATATGTATGAGTACCTAAGTGAACATGTGTATGAGTACTAAGTGCACATATGTATAAGTACTAAGTACACATGTGTATGAGTACTAAGTGAACATGTGTATGAGAACTACATGAACACATGTTTGAGTACTAAGTGCAAATATGTTTGAGTTCTAAGTGAACATGTGTATGAGTTCTAAGTGCACATATGTATGAGTACTAAGTGAACATATGTATAAGTACTAAGTGTGCATATGTATGAGTAGTAGGTGAACTTATGTATGAGTACTAAGTGCAAATATATATGAGTACTGTGTGAACATGTGTATAAATACTAAGTGCACATATGTATCAGTACTAAGTGCACATGTGTATCAGTACTAAGTGCACATGTGTATCAGTACTAAGTGCACATGTGTATGAGAACTCAGTTAACATATGTATGAGTATTAAGTGCAAATATGCATGAGTACTAAGTGAACATATGTATGAGTACTAAGTGAACATATGTATGAGTACTAAGTGCACATATGTATGAGTACTAAGTACACATATGTATGAGTACTAAGTGCACATGTGTATGAGTACTAAGTGCACATATGTATGAGTACTAAGTGCACATGTGTATGAGTACTAAGTGCACATATTTATGAGTACTAATTGCAAATATGTATCAGTACTAAGTGCACATATGTATGAGTATTAAGTGCACACATGTATGAGTACTAAATGCAAATTTGTATGAGAACTAAGTGCACACATGTATGAGTACTAAGTGAACATATGTATGAGTACTAAGTGCACATATTTATGAGAACTAAGTGCACACATGTATGAGTACTAAGTGCACATATGTATGGGTACTAAGTGCACATATGTATGAGTACTAAGTGAACATATGTATGAGTACTAAGTGCACATGTTTATGAAAGTAACTGCCAGACCTGACTCAAAGGTAGGTTGAGAATTGGCTTCAGAGTTCTTCACTTTTGAACTTCCTGTTAAAGAGGATGGTATGGAAACCATTAACAAAATCGTTCCTAGTGAATGTCTACTCTAATATGATAAAAGACGTTTGAAATAATAACTAAGTGCAATTTTTATCTACGGATCATATACTCATGTTAAAGCATATATTTAAAAAAGGGTCTGTGCGTAATTCCTCCAATGCTTCATTACAATCTCATTTCTAATATAATACGCTACTAGTACTAAGTGCACATGTGTATGAGTACTAAGTGCACATGTGTATGAGTACTAAGTGAACATATGTATGAGTACTAAGTGCACATATGTATGAGTATTAAGTGCACATGTGTATGAGTACTAAGTGAACATATGTATGAGTACTAAGTGAACATATGTATGAGTACTAAGTGAACATATGTATGAGTACTAAGTGCACATGTGTATGAGTACTAAGTACACATATGTATGAGTACTAAGTGCACATGTGTATGAGTACTAAGTGCACATGTGTATGAGAACTAAGTGAACATATGTATGAGAATTAAGCGCAAATAGGTATGAGTACTAAGTGAACATGTGTATGAGTTCTAAGTGAACATATGTATGAGTACTTAGTGAACATATGTATGAGTACTAAGTGAACATGTGTATGAGTTCTTAGTGAACATATGTATGAGTACTAGGTGAAAATATGTATGAGTACTAAAAGCACATATGTATGAGTACTAAGTTCACATATGTATGAGTACTAAGTGCACATGTTTATGAGTACTTAGTGCACATATGTATGAGTACTAAGTGCACATGTGTATGAGTACTAAGTGTACATATGTATGAGTACTAAGTGCACATATGTATGAGTACTAAGTGAACATATGTATGAGTACTAAGTGAACATATGTATGAGTACTAAGTGCACATGTTTATGACAGTAACTGCCAGACCTGACTCAAAGGGAGGTAGAGAATTGGCTTCAGAGTTCTTCACTTTTGAATTTCCTGTTAGAGAGGATGGTATGGAAACCATTAGGCATATAAATAATGGCCATATGCAAAATGACTTGCCCAAATTCGACATAAGTTATGTATGTTTATATCAGTTTTGTTGCACAAATGAACCTACCACTACCTTAAAAGTCATACATGGACATCAAAATTCAACATACTGCACTGTTTATCAAGGCTTTGCATTTACATTTGTTCTTAATCAATGTATGTGAAAGGTCGTTTTTTTCTGATATAATAAGCAAAACATATGTATAGTATCAATTATATCTTCAATTTCAAGCCTTTTTAAATTTGCAAATCACCAGGCCCACAGGCATGTCTTCATGCTAATTTGTCAAATTGGACAACATAAGCGTTGACTGTAAAAAATCTCACAAACATAGATAACTTCTTTAAGCTTTGCCTTACGTCAACCCTTGACAAGGGTGGATCTCATTATCTGATGAAATTTTAATGTGTTTAAAAGGACGACCGAATCTTCGGTCTGGAATTCCTTTAAACTGTCATCGGCTCAAAGAAACCACCAAGCACTTTAGCATTAACTCTTTATCTGCCTTTTAAGTGAATACCATGACCTATAATGTGTACTCATGTATTGTTGATACGATTGTTGACAGGTGTTATAATTCCTTTTGTTTGTCATTGTTTTACTTCACAAAATATGTAAACAAAGCTGGGTAAACATTGCGTATTTGTTTGGTCCACTATTTCCCACATCGTTGCGCTTTTGAAACTTGACTGACTGATGTGGTAACAATGGTGGAATTTTAAAAGACCTTGGAAGACGTAGGATTAAAGTATTATTCCTTTAAGAGAAGAAATTGTATGAGTTGTAAAGATTTACATTGGATGCTAAGATTCGTTTTGTAACCTAGTTGCTTTTTGTATGACATTTTTTGTAACATTTATCAATAAACAAAATGTTATGGACTCTAATCAGGATTGTTTCGCTTTGAAAAGCCTTGAAATATTATGGTCTAATTTTTTGACATGATGAATTAAATTTGGTCATGAAAATAATTTCCAAACAAAATGCTGACCCCCCAAAAAATCATGCTGAAACAAACATTGTTTAAATGAATTATTGCTGTTTATTTTATATGTTCCAATACTATACACTGATGTCTATGAAAAAACAAAAAAGACATTTCCAAGTTTACCTGTGATTATTATCCCCCGCCAGAGGCGGAGGGATATTGTTTTGGCGTTGTCCGTCCGTCCGTCCTTCCGTCCGGCTGTATGTCCGACTGTCCGTCCGGCACTTTTGTGTCCGGAGCCATTTCTTGGAAGTGCTTTGGCGGATTTCATTGAAACTTGGTATGAGTATATATATGGATAAGAGGATGATGCATGCCAAATGGCATTGTACACCATATGTTAATAACGGAGTTATGGACCTTTGCATCTTGAAAAAATGCTTTTTTCTGTGACAAAGCTCTAGTTAGGCGGGGGATATCAATTCAACGAATTTGCTTGTTTAATTTTAAATTAAAAGATCATAAGGGTCCATTTTATTCAACAAGACCAAAACACAATAAAGTTTCTCTGATCGTTTAAATTGTTTCAAATTATTTTTTACAATTAAACGGTTCGACTAAATATTGTACCTATAAATTTGTAAAAGTTTAGCAAATGTCACTTTTGTTTGGTTCGACTAAATATTGTGCCTTTAAATTTATCAAAGTTTACCAAATGTCACCTTCATTTGGTTCGACTAAATATTATACCTATAAATATGTCAAAGTTTACCAAATTTCACTTTCATGGTTCGACTAAATATTGCACCTATAAATTTGTCAAAGTTTACTTAATGTCACTTTCGTTTTAGGACTTCCTGACCCAGAAAGGTTTTGTGCACCGCGATCTAGCAGCTAGAAATGTTCTTGTGGGGGAACACAAGAACGTGAAAATTGCTGATTTCGGTCTTGCCCGCTACATTTACCACGACGTGAATAAGATTTACGTTCATCGACGTGGCGGGAAACTTCCTCTAAGATGGATGGCACCAGAAGCCATTTTTAATCTCATCTTTTCATCAGCAAGTGACGTGTAAGTAAAATCCATTTTTGTATTATTTTTTGGCAGGGAATGAATTCAGTAATAAAGTTTAGAAGTATTTTTTAACTTGACTATTTGTCAGTGAGTGATGTGTGATTGAAATGAGGAGACTATTTCAATCTCATCTTAATTTGTAAGTAAGTTTTTCACTTTGTGAATTGTAGTTGTTTTACCAATGAGTACCTGATATTTTATATCATTATATAAGGGTTTGAATTAAAATGTTTTTTGTTCTTTTTATTTATTTTTAAACAAGTCGCAAATTCATATTTATTAAACTGACAAAAACGTTATCATTATGTCAACAAATTAATAATGGATTTCTCAACAGGCAAACCAAAAGCCAGACCATCATTCAAAATTTAAAATCTATTTTTTACCACTTTTCTTTAATAAATACGTGCACATTTGACCGTGCTTATTCCATAATTCAGAGCCTTGTTATAAAACGGTGATATTTCAGGAATGCTGGGTGTCTGGTCTATAAAATATCAATTTGTTTATGGCTACAATATCCGCCAGCTTATGCTTGATTTTTCGACGAGAGCTGTGCAAACAAATTAAGTACTCGAAGATCTATTATACCCTTTATTTCTGTAATATATGATATAAGTGCTTGATTTGCACAGGTTGCGATCAAAGTATACCTCGAGAGCCAAACAAATATTGCCTGTTCAGATAATGTACATATTTGCAAAATGTTCCTGGTTGTACAGAGATGCGTTATCTTCACGGAATTATTGTCTGTCTTTGCGCAGATGCAATGATTTGTGAGGGCTTAAGATTCCGTTGTAAATTTGATTTGTTTTTTTTTTCGTTGTAAATTTTATGTCGTTTTTTTTTACAATAAAATTGCACTGTTCAGGTAGTTCAAGTGCAAATGCTTTATGCAGTCTAACATTGTTGTTCACAAATTTGGAGTTCAAATACTTAAAATGCAGTTAAAATGTTTGCATTAAAAAAAAAACACATCCGCCACGGTATGCCAAAGATAAGATTTGTATGCCATATATTGTTTGTCTTTTATCTCTGTTGTCACTTTTCCCAATTGAACAATGCTTTTAAGAACTGAAGAAACACTTATTTCATTTTATCCAACTCTATCTTTTGATTTTATTTATTTTGCCCACGAACAAAAAAAAATTAATAATAACTAGGAAAATATGAAGATGTCATTCTTTTTTTATAAAAATTAATGGTAGATGAGTTTTAAAAGCCATAATTGTAGCACTTTATGTAACAGGCCGCAAAAATTCTGTTGTACTCCAAACATGACCCCTCTATCAGGGAAAGTGCTCCCCAGACTGAGCTAACCGGACGGCCACACAACTTCTCCCCACACTTGACCAATTTAGTTGCACTCTGGCAAAACAAGGCTTAATGCATGTGCGTTAAGTGTTGTCCCAGATTAGCCTGTGCAGTCCACACAGGCTAATCAGGGACAACTCTTTCCGCCTAGACTAGATTTTTGTTTGAAAGAGACTTCCTTTCAACAAAAAACTGCATTTACACGGAAAGTTTCGTCCCTGAAAAGCCAGTGTAAACTGAACAGGCTGATCTAAGACGACACTTTACACACATGCTTAACCCTTTCAGTGCGGGAACCGAATTTTGAAGGCCTTTGCAAACAGTTTGGATCCAGATGAGAGGCCACAGAACGTGGCGTCTCATCAGGATCCAAACTGTTTGCTAGTCTGATAGTATTCTTTGAAAAAAATCGAAGAAAATGCTAATTTTAGAAATTCAGCAGACGACATTTTAGCAGATGACAAATTTCCCAGCATGCAAAGGGTTAACATCCACTTTTTCCAGAGAGATGCTCAATTTCATACCATGACAAAAGGAAACTGCATCTCAGCTATAACCTTTCTTGAATATTTCCTTATATAGGTGGTCATTTGGAATCTTGTTGTACGAGATCGTGTCGCTGGGCGGAGCTCCGTACCCCAGCTGGTCCAATGCAGATCTGCTGCAGTACTTGAAGCGCGGAATTCGCATGGAGAGGCCGGACAACTGCAGTCTTGACGTGTAAGTCTGGGGCAGGTATTCACATAGCTTCTTATGGATATTGTAACTTAAGTTTTTCTTAAGTGAATTTATGGGATCAAATTTTCGATGCAAAATCAAAAACAATCTGCCAATTTAAAAATACTAAAGTTCTATGTAAAATTTACTTGTGGATGACATTTTAATAAACAAGACTGAAAAGATCACCTAAGAATTTTATCATTTTTTTTTTAAAGTGTCTCAAGTTTATAAGTTTTCCGAACTCAGTTTCACATTTCACTTTACTGTGAAACCAATATTAATTGTATGACACTTATTTTTGTGGATGAATGTGAGTTGGCTAAACCACAAAATCAAATTACGTCAAAAAAAAAACCCAAACATTATTTATAAAAATCCATGCATTCTATTTTAAATTTGGTTGGAATTAGTTTTAAATTTTCTCCTTACCTGTATTTTGAATTTACCTTTAGATTAAAAGTTTTCAAACAGTTTGTTGTCACATGGCCAGGCAAGTATTTAATTATAGTCTTTGCTATAAATATTGACTAGTGCAATTGTCGTTTACACATAAGATCTCTTATTTATCTTTATTTAAGATGATAAGTGAACAAAAACTATTATTGGTTCAAGTTGTGAAATCACAATGTCATGTTCTATTCTTGTATGCTCTTTGATACATACATAAATGTTACGTTTATTTACGATATTCTTTACAATGAAACTAAGTCACAAATCTGTATAATATATGGCCAAGTCATTAACATTGTGTTGTATGAGCCACATCGGGTAACTACTAGTCTTGAGATTTAACCCTCTGAGCGCTGGAACCGGATTTTGAAGGCCTTTGCAAACAGTTTGGATCCAGATGAGACGCCACAAAACGTGGCGTCTCATCATGATCCAAACTGTTTGCTATTCTGATAGTATTCTTTGAAAAAAAATCGAAGAAAATGCTAATTTTAGAAATTTAGCAGACAACATTTTAGCAGACGACAAATTTCCCAGCATGCAAAGGGTTAAGTGCAGAATTATCTGTAATTGTGCACACATTATAATCATTTCATGTTTTA
The DNA here is from genome assembly GCA_007657795.1 of Dreissena rostriformis. NCBI lineage: Eukaryota > Metazoa > Mollusca > Bivalvia > Myida > Dreissenidae > Dreissena > Dreissena rostriformis. Next base: position 196,600 of record VMBQ01000204.1, read on the forward strand.
TGTTGTTTAATGTTGTCTCTTCTAAATGGAACTCAGGCGCCCATTCAAGCCTTGGTAAATGTTTAATTATGGATTATTTGTCATAATAAAACATCCTTTTCTTAATATCTGTGAGTTTAGACAGTATCGCATTATGTAATTCCCAAACAGCTCCAATAATATTGAGACATTATCACGAATTCACAATGTGTTGAGGATAATAATGGCAAGGAGTTATCTTCCAGTGCAACAGTTAATTAGAGTGACATGACAATTTTTATTTTCTTAAATATAATATTGGATGAGAATAAGGTGACATGCTACATGCTGTACATACGGGAAGCTAGGATCTTGCACACTGAAAATATGACATAAAATATGCACTGAGGCTGTAAGACTAGACCGGTTCTTTTAATAAAATGTATTGATAGAATTATCATGTTGACAAATCATAAATTACTGATTTAAAAAAGTTTTTTTTGTATATAGTTAGTTCTGTGGCGTCTCATCTGGATCCAAACTGTTTGCAAAGAACTTCAAAATTCAGTTCCAGCTCTGAAAGAGATAAACTGTTTCACAGTCGCATTCCAGACAAGTGGCAAAGATTGTTTATTGCATTTGAAAATAAATAATTGCTTTTAAAGTTGTGATCTCCGATAATCGGAACGATTGTGATGTGGCATTTGCTCCGTTCAACAGATGCGCGAACTTACAAGGTACGAGGAACTTCTCTGATACAATCCTGAAACCCCACAGATGGTGGTATCCAAACAAACGCTATGGTCTTGCTGGATACTTTGCAAAAGCAATAAAAATCTGACGTCTGGAATTTCAATATGCCTACAAATAGGTCCAGGTGCAGTTAGTATTTGGGTATCGCATCAGCATTGTTGCGCATTCCGAGCCGATTGATTTTCCAGCGACAACCAACTGTAAATCAGGTAGTCAAATCCTGGGGTACATGATGAAATCTGGTTCGATTCACTTAGGCCGTATGTTTAAAGCAGAACATTATTTAACACAAACAATATATGGAATTTTGCTAATGTCTTTGAACTTGCCTACGAGGGTTTATCGATCTTGTAAACATATATAATTATATATAATTATGATCAATAAAGCCCTATTTGCCATTAACTTATAACTAGGTTCACCAGGGTTTTTGCCAAGCAAAAAGCAGGAGGCAACAATAAATCTACAATTAAAAAAACAGAGACTAAATTGAATGATTCTACAACATGTGTCATTATTTTTTGAAGAGATCAAAATTAGAAACTCATACAAATACTACTGTGTATAAAAAAGAAAAAAATATATAAAGATACGTCAAATGTCAGTGGTTACAAAAAAACAAACAAAATAAAAAACAGTCTCAATAAATTATGAAGATCTGCTAATAATTGTTCTGTTCTGTGCAGATTATACATTATGATCATAATTTTATCATTTTTAAAAATCCGAACATCTTTTGTGATGTTTATTATCAAAATAGGTTTCAGATAGGTCATTTTTACATCTTGTGCTGTTTCAAACCTCCCTGATGTGATGTGACCACAATTTGCTCATACCTGCCTGCAAAAAACATCCAATGATCATAAAACCTGACAGCCAAGTAGTATTAGATGGATTGTGTGGTTGATTTGTTGACCAACATCAAAATTGTGTCTCCACTTTAAAGAGTCATTCTGGTGGGAGGAATCTGATTCATTCAGGGGCATTACCTACTCTGTGGTTCTGATTTTATATGTTATTTATCATTTTATTTAAAGGTAGTGAAATGTAATGTCAGTAATCTAAGAAATTGTATTTGAAAACCCTATAATAAAAAATCACGCATTATTTTACTTGCAAACATATTTTTTTCATATAATATTACTCATTTACTAAAATTCAATCAAACATCATAAGTAACAAACATGTTTAATGCATATGTGACTTATAGTTTATTTATTTTGGTCTGAGTTGAAGACATAACTTATTAATGAAAAATGCATTACCCAAAGGGGATGTTCTCTGATTACTATTGTCAATACTAGACATAACTTATTTATTTTACCTTATCTATATGTTTCATAAATCTCATTCTAAAAGTGAGGGACATAAAAAATCTTTCCTTTTTGAATATCAGGCATATAACTCGGTACTTGTGCCAATCAGGGAAATATCTAGCTTTTTCTTATCCTCATGAGACATAATTAATGTGTAATTTGTCATTAAGGGACATTACTCTCATTTTCCTCATCAATAGGCGCCATAACTATCTTTGTTTTAATTAGTACAATAATAACTTTCTCCATGTATTGGACAACTTTTAGACTTGTCTGAGTAAATTAAGGGACAAGGGTGGCATTACTCTCATTTCTTACTATCCATAAGGGACATAACTTTAATCTGTTCTATCCATCTGTCAGTAACACAACTTGATCATGGTTTCTTATTCATAAGGGGTATTAACAATTTTATGAGTCGAATGAGGAAATTATAGCCAAAGCAAAAATAATAATTTTTAACATGTTCAATTTTGTTCTCATTGGCTTTAACTTATGGACACTAATGGGGCTACACATAAGCATACTACTATAATAAATTGTTCACGACCTCTTGTGTGGTTCCTGTGGTAAAAGGTTACAGACTTTAAACATACAAAAATCACAAAAATGTTTATACAAAAAAAAACAAGGAATTTCTTTGCTACCGGTAAATTGGGGATAAGATAGTTCAGTGTGGCAACGAAATCAATTTACAGATTAAGTATACCATTATATCAAGTCATCTTGTGGTTTGAGAAGTTTGTTTGACATAGTGTGGCCATAGACACTATGTCTAATTAACAGAATGTCATGTTACTCAGCAAACTCTAGTTAAACTGTGTTATCAATAGGGGACATAACTCTCTTTTTTTCAATTAGACCCATAACTCTTTTCTCCATAGATTGGAAAACGTTCATGCTTGTCTGAGTAAGGGACAAGGGAATCAACTTTGATTTCTTAGTATCAATATTGGAAATAACTTTAATCTTTACTTGTTATCTGTCAGAAACAAGACTTGATCATGATTATTTATTCATAAGGGGCATTAAAACTAATTAACACATTAACATAAACATTAGTCAAATTAGTCAAATGAGTCAAATTATAGCCAAAGCAAAAAATAATATAATTTTTTCACATGCTCAATTTTGTTCTCATTGGCTGTAACTTATGGACACCAATTAGGCTATACATCAGCATACTACTATAATAAATTGTTCACGACCTTTTGTGTGGTTTCTGTGGTAAAAGGTTACATCTTCAAACAAACAAAAAATCACACAAATGTTTATACAAAAAACAACAAGGAATTTCTTTTTGAAATGGGTGATGAGATAGCTCAGTGTGTCAACGAAATCAATTTGAAGACCCGGTACATCATTATATCAAGTCATCTTGTGGTTTGAGAAGTTTGTCGACCAACAGACACTATGTCTGAGGTTACAGGTTACGGAATTTCATATTACTCAGCAAACTACATTTCAACTGTGTCATCTTTCTTTTGCAACTTTTCAACTCAGTTGAGCTATTTTCTCTGTGGACTTTGATGATATGAGTAAATTTAAACATATTAAATATCAACTTAAATAATTTTCTGAAGATGTGGTTGATTTAATCAACAATATCAAAGATATTGTCCAGTTGTTGTATATTACATGTTTTAAATTGTCACATTATTTGTTGTTCCTGAATTCAAACCTCATTTGTTTGGAGAGTAACTTTTATGTAAAGATCTAAGGTTATAAAGCAATCATTCTCATATACATCAAGTACTAGTTTTGCCAAGGAAACTGACTCCCCAGTGCTGGAAATAATAAGACATGTTATCAAAATGTATGTCACAATGAAGATGGAAGAAACAAAACTTTAGATACTAAATTCAATACTTGTTCTCAAGTTAGCCATACTAAATAAATTGTAAAATGGTGTTTTGTTTGTGCCAAAAATTTCATAGATCTAAACATTGTGAATTTTATATAATGTCTTTAACAGCTACATTTTGTATTGCATTATAGAACTATCTTGCAAAATATGCATCCAGTCTTTGTAGATCTAAAATAAGTTGTGTTCTGAGAAAACTGGGCATAATGCATGTGCGTAAAGTGTCGTCCCAGATTAGCCTGTGCAGTCCGCACAGGCTAATCAGGGACAACACTTTCCACTTTTATGACACTTTTCGTTTAAATGAAGTCTCTTCTTAGCAAAAATCCAGTTTAGACAGAAAGTGTCGTCCCGGATAAGCATGCGCGACCTGCACGGTCTTATCTGGGACAATACTCTACGCACATGCATTGAACCCCCTTTTCACACAGGGGGGCATGCGTATACGGTAGCTTACCGGGTTTAAATGAGGTAAGTTGGAACTAAACTTCCAAGATGGCATCGGTTTCGTGTTTTTCGTGAAAAACTGAGGGGAGCACAAACACCGTTGAGCTGAAAGGGCTTATTCATTTAAAATAAATATAAATATAAACTGGCTTACCGGGTAAAAATATCCGCTACTCCTTTTTCAAAAAACAGGAAAACGACGCCATCTTGGAAGTTTATTTCCAACTAACCTCACTAAAACCCGGTAAGCTCCCGTATACGCATGCCCCCCTGCCACGGAGGGAGGCTCATATTGATACTTTTGCAGTTAACCCTTTGCATGCTGGGAAATTTGTCGTCTGCTAAAATGCTGTCTGCTAAATTTCTAAAATTAGCATTTTGTTCAATTTTTTTCAAAGAATACTATCAGAATAGCAAACAGTTTGGATCCTGATGAGACGCCACGTTCTGTGGCGTCTCATCTGGATCCAAACTGTTTGCAAAGGCCTTCAAAATCCGGTTCCAGCGCTCAAAGGGTTAA
>VMBQ01000204.1:206898-282993 GCA_007657795.1 Dreissena rostriformis
GCCCGATTCCATTGCACGATAGTTTTACATACACGTGACAGATTGTGTCGTGTTCTGGGAAAACTGGGCATAATGCTTGTGCGTAAAGTGTCGTCCCAGATTAGCCTGTGCAGTCCGCAGAGGCTAATCAGGGACGACACTTTCCGCTTTTATGACATTTTTCGTTTAAATGAAGTCACTTCTTAGAAAAAATCCAATTTAGGCGGAAAGTGTCGTCCCTGATTAGCCTGTGCTTACTGATTAGCGGACTGCACAGGCTAATCTGGGATGACACTTTACGCACAAGCATTTTGCCCAGTTTTGTCAGAACACCCCACAATTCGTAAACAACTCGACACTAGTGTACCATCAATTTTCTGTTGTTTCCATAGTAGGTAAACTATGCTACCAGAGTTTCATCAGTGTTCTACCAATGTTCCATGACCATGTTTAAACCTAATGTGACTTTTCATGCTGCCTTTTGGAATGGGTGTGGTTATGAATCTTCAGATACAATTATTACAGAACAGTAGCAATTGGGGAGAAAACATAACATTACTTCAAAGATTGCTGTTCCACGCAGTTCAAATATCAAACTTTAATATCACACCAAAATTAGCCCTTTTCAATTTCAAATCATAATTGTAAAGATTGTCATTTTGTTGTACGTCAGAGCAATTAGCCTTCTGTTTAAATGGATTTATACTTCAATGCTGATTTACTGCTCATTTAGCTCTTTAAGAAATTGAACCATTTACAAATGTAAAACCCTCACAACTATTATTATAATTACGATATCAGTTAAATTGCTACTTGTAAAGAAAGTCGTATTAGCAGTCATTTAAGACGAATGGAATGACAAAGATTGGTATAGTTTCATATTTTTACGGTATAATTATGTATTTTAAATTTATTGTATGTAAGGCAGAGTTCACAGTATGTACGCACAGTAAGAATTGTACTAACTTACATTGGTATATTACTTTTGTGTAAAAGCAGATGCTTTTAACTTACCATGAAAATACACATCACACATATTGAAATGCAGATTTTCTTACATTGATACATTGTTTAGTACATAGAGCAGATGTTCTTATTTTATATATATTTATTTATACCCCCGCTAATGAAATGTGTGTGGGTATACTGTTATCACCTTTTTGGTGGGTCGGTTGGGCAGTCGATTGGTTTGTCTTGCTGGGAATGTTGGTCAGTTGTCATGCTGCACATGGGTACTTTGTGTTCTTAACAAGTATCTCGGCTTTCTGCTTATCAACTTTAAGAGTAATACATATATTGTTTATACTATATAAAGACATTATTTTTGTGTATGTCACTATATTAATAAGAGAGTTATTTTCGCTTGAACTTAGAATTTTTTTGGCTACTTAACATCATTGTACATGTATACTTAATGTCGCAAACTTGTCCCTCATTTTATTTTTCTGCGTATCAATGAAGAACTCTATAGATATGTTGATTATATAATGAAGAAGTGCTAGACATTATGTTTGTTAATTTCATGATATTCTTTGCAGAGTTATGTGCTCTTTAACTCAATCAACTTTGGATACTTAACATAATTGCACTTGTGCGCTTTGTGTTGCAACCTTGTCCCTCGATTTTCTGTGTATCAACAAAAAACTTCATTGATATATGATAACATAATCTAGATGAGCAAGACATAATCTTTGTGTATGTTGTGATATTCTTTGCAGAGTTATGTGCCCTTGAACTGAGACAAATCTTTTTTTTTCTGATAATTATATCAAAGTACAAGTGTACCTTGTTTGTGATATGTAGAAGGGCAAGACATTACTTTTCTGTATGTCAGACTAATTGATGCAGAGGTATGTGCCTTGAACTTGAGCAAATGATTCAATAAATCAACGTGAAGATATTTGTCTTAATGTTAAATTAATGTGAAGCAGCGAATGACAAAATTTTCAAATTAATTTTACAAATGCTTTTGCACCTGCTTGACATGAGCAATTGCCGGGAGTATTTGTCGAGTATTTGTCGTCTTCAATGACTTTTCTAGTTGTCACTGCACCAAAGGCATTGTTTTAGGGTTACAGCAATATACATAATATCACACAGTGCATACAGCCAGATTATGTCAGCTAACCTTGTGGTATCACATTATGCCAAAACGGATTATTATTATTATTTATCAATTTAATTGAGTGCAATAACCAGTATAGTAACATCTCAAATTGATAGATGACTTAATGTTCTTTGAGTGGTAGGTAATTTTGCAAAAAAATAATAAAAAAATGCTTAATTGGTATTGCCTTTTTTCATTATATCTTTCTTAGCATTTGGTTTTGTCCTTTAATCATATTGCCATAGAGCAATACACATCTATACAAATGCCACTGAAACCATTTAAAGCAATGAACATACAAATTAAAATTATGGAAGTCAATAACGGAGAAGATTAAGTTAAATCATCCTAATGTATTTGTTCTGGAAAATACAAGCAAAGGATAACATTTGCTTGAATGAAACATAACATGATGAATCGTGTATTTATTGTAAGCAGCTTGTAATGTAAACACTTCATACTGAACTGCACGTATGTGCAAGTGTTGCGATTCATGATTGGCTTGTATCGCCAAAAGCAAAGAGATGCATTTGTTGTATGAACTGATATGTTTAGACTGGGATGTGAAGGGTGAAGTACCATATGGCATAGGCATGATTTTAGATTCTATCCACGTTGGGCGCAATTTCTATGATGCATGTGCAATTTCTATGATTCTTGTCCTCACATTTTAACAATTGGCATATAACTGACTTGATGTCCATAATTATGTTGTATATAATAATGGCTTTGGTTAGATACGGTATGCTTTTGTTACATTTTTCAGCTGCTTTAAGAAGAATTTATGCAAATCCGATATTCTTATTTGTACTACACAAGAGCAGGTATTCATTGTTATAATCATCTGTATCATCTGTTTTAAAAGGTTCTCGAAGTTACATCTGTAGATATGAAACAAATTCATTAGGTTTTCCCTCAGATCATGACATCAAAACAGATTGTATTATTTAGGATATTCATGCACAGACACTGTGTATGATATACAATATTTGCAAACTGGTTGTACTGGTCAATGTCTTGATATTTTATACTCTTTTAGTGCTGGAACCGAATTTTGAAGGCCTTTAGAACGTGGCGTCTCATCACGATTCACACTGTTTGCTATTCTGATAGTATTCTTTGAAAACAAATCGAAGAAAATGCTTATTTTAGAAATTCAGCAGACAACATTTTAGCAGACGACAAATTTCCCAGCATGCAAAGGGTTAATTGTCCAGACAGGCCAGTGACAAACTGGTTGCAAACGTCAAGCCACAAAAATGCTAGCACTACATGTATGTACCAAATAACCAGAAGTTTGACTGGTCAGTTAACCTGCGCTGGCAAGAGCAAAGGTGTTTTGTATGTTGAGAACAAAGACTTCCAGGAGGGCAATGGCTATAGTATTTATAATTGTCAGAATCACTACATAACTTATGGACAGTATCAAGACTAGCAAAGATGGTCAGTGGCAAAGAATGATCATGTAAGTCTTTGCCAATTAACTTCTATCAGCCAACTTATAAAAATTCCACTTGAATTTGGACCAATTACCTACGATTTCTGTTAAAAGGCCATCTGTCTCTGACACCCCTGAAACCCTAGCTTCCGCACCCTTGTAATGCAAATACGAATTAAGTTTTGATGCACAAGTCAAAAGAAACTTAAACGATTTCAGGTACGAGGTGATGCTACAATGTTGGGAACAGGATCCCCTACGTCGCCCAACCTTCTCTCGTCTGTGTCAAATCTTCACCATCATGCTTGAGGAAATCACTCAAGTCGAGTACTTTCATTTTGATGTAAGTTCTATGAATACGTTCTGAAAACTGAACGAATTAACGCATTCTTGACATTTCATATCATAATGTATACACTAAACATGTTTGGTAGATATATTTTCAGACAGGTACATAGTGTGGCTCACTATTTTTGTTCAGCCAAAACATTTACTCCAGACAAATAACAAATAAATTAACATTAATGAAATGAACATTATGATAATTTTTACATTCAACACACTTCAATTATAATAAGTTAAATGTATCAGTATGCTCAAAGATGATGTTATATTCATGATGCAAAGATAAGTATACAATTAAACCTAACCTTGGGTTGACATTTCAGGTGGATGAGACGAGAGACTACTGTATGATCGATACAGATGATATGGATATAAGCGACCTTGATCTCACAACTTTCTGCCCCAGCAATGACGTAGCTCCAAATGATGCCAGCGTTCCTGGAGAGCAGATATCCCCATCAACAGTGACGACTGTAGGTGACATTCACATCACTGACGTCTCTGCGACCAACCCAAAGGAGCAGCCTGCGGAATACAATGACTTACCTTTCGTAAGAAGTCACCAGTCCACTTCTTCTTTCCACAACGAGATGTACACTGTGGCCATTGACGGCAGCTTAATTTGTGGAAATTTATCTGGCAGTGAAGCTTCGTCCGAATCTGACAGTACATCCGATTTCTCTGCAGAAATTTCAGAGAGTGCACCGTCCTCCAGCATTGAGAATAAGACTAAGGCAATTGAAATGAGACGACAGCGTTTGCCTTCGGAAACAAGAAGTTCAACATCAGATGATGTGTTTCCAGTTTGCAGCACATGTAAGATCCAAGCAGGAACATCCAGTGAGTCTTTGCAGTGTCAAGATTGCCTGAAACTGACAGTAATTATACACAAACCGGAAATGTTTGATGGAGACAGGTGTGACTCGGCCTACTCTAGCACAACATCGGATGACTCTGAACAGCAGAACACCGGTCATTCTGAATTATCTGAAATGAGCCGTGATAACCTTCTACCGATAAGTTTCGCGAAATACACCAGCAACGATAATACGACCGAAACAGCAAGGGCTGTGGCCACTGCAATAGGGCCATCTCACGACGGCCATTGTCTGGTGTTCACAGACAACATTGGTAGAGGCCAAAGGAAACCCGGATCGCAGCTGCATCTTCCTGTGTGTCATGATATGGCACTTAAATATGAGCTGAAGCCTTTGGAGCCACGACTTATGCTGAAGGAATGGGTGAAAAAGTCGGACATGATGACCATTGGCCAAACAAAATTCTGATTCATTGACAACCTTTTTTAAAATGTATTGAATGCTCAACACTTTGCTCAGAAATAAAGACAACAGTAACTTTGATTCCACGTATACACGTTATTTGGAAACAGAGATTTATTATTGTTTCTCTATATTTTCTTGGTCAGTTTATTATAATTTTATATAGTTGAAATAAAATTCACACATGTTTCTGTACTACAAGATTCTGCATGCATATTTATTTTCCTAACTACACATCTTTCGATCCAAAAACCATAATTGTGCTTACATGCACCCCCCGTCAGATAATTGTTTGCTTTATGCTACATAGTTCCGTCCTGTTTCAATCAGATACTTAAGTGTCGTACCAGAAATATAACATTATCACTAAGTCAGTATCAAAGGATATTTACATGTTTTATTAGCACTATGTTTACAAAACATAGTTTGCATCATATACATATGTAATATAGCAATGGCATCTAAGTCAAATTCTCGGTTACAAGATGAAACTAATAATTGTCCCACATGTTTTGGACACAGACAAAGGTTATGTCGCCATCAAAAAGATTAACTTCACAAATTTGTGTTATGTTATATATATGTGAAGAATAGATATTATATGGTGAAAAAAACGCCAAATAAGCATATATACTTCCATTATTTGTTGCTGCATGCATTATTTGCTTTACAATCCACTGCATCTACGGTTCTTGAAGACAGAAGTTAGTCCACAATAGTGCTGGGCGGACAAAACCAACACTAACAACGCTTCTTACGAATAATTTGATTGCTTCAGAGTGGGCACAATTTTAGCGTGAATCAATTTAACAGAAGATGATGTTTGAGAATAGACACCCTGTGGATAAGGTTCAGATGCTATGTCTCATGAAGGCTTATATAATTGCTTTATTTGTATTAGTCAAATTAAAATCAAACATATCATTATTATTCTTGTCAGCAAGTTAGTAACATAACTTCTCCAAATATTGACAATGTCATACCCAATACGAATCCCCCATATATCGCAAATATATACATGTACTAGTAGGCATCGTCCTTACCTAGCAATGATCAAACGGTTTCTTTATGCCGTCATGTATTCAAAGCCTTCGAGTTCCTTCCTGGCGAAGTAAAAAAGGTACGATAATTACAGCTTTTTTATAACAGTGTCCTTCTTAATTCGAATTGTCCACACATAGGCAGTAGTATTTGTCTTGCGACGAAATAATCTTATTTCAATATAATAACGAGTACACTCTTTTGTTACCACATGGTCCGTGTCGGTATCGCTTTGAAAAACAAAACAAGATGGCAAGTTTTTCTGTATAAGAAACATGTAAGTCTGTTGGAAACCCCATCTACAGAAATATACAAAGTATTTAGCTCAGGTTCCGTTAACTCTTACAATTCCCTCAGGACTGCTGCATGTTTTTGCTTTCGGTAGTTTATTGTTGATAGAACTTAAAAAATGGTCCACGATTTGTGAGCGTGTTTGTTTTTAAGCTTTTGAAAGGAGAACAACGCGTTCGTGGGCAATACACTTGAGCGATGTACCGGATACCCTCAATCGCAAAGTAAAAGTTAGCCAAACAGTGACATGAAAATTCTGTGAATGAATCATTAGTGTTAATGTAACTACATGACTTTGAATACCAGAATGTCTTACGGTTCGCAGTAACCATAAGTCAACATTTCTATGTACTTCTTTGCTGCCGCATTCGTATGGCGTTCCATTAGCGAACATCAAACATGCCTACATTTTACCGCGGTGCTAGCAAAGATCCTGCCCGTGCGATTAATATATGATAATAAGATACGAGGAAAGGTACGCTATGCAGTTTGATTAATCTGGCATTAAAATCTTGATCGTCAAAGCATTGGAACGTCCGTTGGAATAAAGTTTCCTAATCGACATTGCATCTGTGGGGCCACTTACTCGCTAACAAGACCCCATCAATATGACAAGTAATCAAGCGGGTTTTATGATTAAACAAATGTGAAGGTGACTTGTAATTGTTTTACACAAGTCGCTTCGAACTTACACTTTGAGGGTACGTTTACGATATGCTTACTTTGTGCGTCAATGTGTTTAAGTTATAATGCTTACAGATTGATAGTCATGATTAAGAGCGTTTGGGATAAAGGTCTTGCTGTAACTACGGGCAGTTTAGATCTTATCGGTCTGGGTTTAGCTTAACTAATGGCATGGTCTATCGTTAGCATTAGCAATTCATGGGAAAGGGAAATCTTTTGGTATTGTACCCATTGTCCGCGCACAAAAGACTAGCAACAAATATTATTGCAACGTGTAATTAGGGACATTTATATTTCTCTTTTTTTCTGTTTTCTGTCACAGTTAACTGACTCAGAGTTATTTGCTTTCGTGACTCAACCCAATATGTTTGCATCACATTGTCAAAGTTTGTTTCGGATGACAGTTAATGTAGACATTTTAACAAAATGATCGAGCATTATTTTAAATTGTTAAATGTAATTTCACATGTTTAATGCGTCCCACCGTCGACAAGCACGAACTAGTACTATCGGTCTGATGTTCACAACTGCTCTGAATTATTAAATGAATTGGCATGCCTTCGATCATGTTCACAACGAACAGCTGTGAAAGAGTATAAAAATACACAGTGGTTAAAACGCTTTTTATGTTCAACCTTAGAGCTAAACTATCGGGTTTTTTCTTTCTTTAGTTTTGTACTTTGAGTTGATATTAGAACATGTTTTGATACTTTTTTATTTTTGATAATTGTTTAATTTCAGGCAGGTTATTTTATTGCAAAATATTTAAGTAAAATTTATGTGTTTTTTTGTACATGCATGTTTTATTGTCTGAAATCTAAATGTAAAAAGAATATGTATAATATTAATGTCATAATTTTTATCTGTATAAATTAATTACTGTTTTGTAATCAGTAATTCATTTGTAAACGTGAACATGATCATGTACATATTATTTTATTAACAGTGTTAACATTAAATGTGTAATAGTGTTTTTCAAACGTGTGATATATCGATCACTCATCCTTACCTTTTAATAAATCTTGATAACACTGCGTTGCTCGTGTTTAGTCCCTACCGCTTTCAACAGACGGAACTAAAGGTTTATCCTCTGTCCTTCATGTCAGTCTGTGTGTTTGTCCGTCCGTCATACCTCAAAGTGTGGCCCTGTGATTTGCCCAAAACTACTGAGGTAACTTGTATGAAAATTGGTTTACTTATAGAGGGCAACGTCAGAACTATGCACGACCCATTTTTTCACCAGAGGTGATATGTCAAGTCGCTGATACTAAAATGAGAACAATACGTTTAATTACACTAAGTTAAACTTTAAAAGTTCATAAGATATAATCATGTAACTTAACGTTCATCTAAAGGTTTTCTGTCAATCAATTCCTCTGTTTATAAGTCCGTCTGTCTGTTCGTCTGCAAAAAAATGAAAAATCTTCAAACTGGGTGTACATATTCAACTTAAGGTTTTCTTTGTGTATGTGTGTCAATCCCTGCCTTCATTTAACCTGTTAATCCCGTTCTTCGTTTGTCTGTCCGTTCGCAAACACTTCAGCCAAAACTTGAACATTATAAAACAGTTCAAGTGTTCTGATAAAGGACAATATTAACGTAATGCAAATTTTTCAGTAGAAGTCGTTTTCACCCCAAAGGCAGTGGACACGTCTATTGCGTGCAATACTGTCGAAGCAATAGTTATGATTAATTACTATCCCAAGAAACACGTAAAAAAGCTTAATCATGAACTTGGTATTAAAGGGACTGTCAAACAGTAAAGCGTCGCACGACGCGAAACGATATTTTGGGAAACTACCAGGATTGCTTGTATAGCTAAAAATACATCCGCTACAAACATGAGCGTGGATGGTAGAGTGGTCTAAGTGGGTAGCTTTTTACTCCAGGAATCCAGGGGCCAGTGGTTCGAGCTCTGTTGAGGGTTACTTTTTTCCTTTTTTTAAATTGTATTCTTGATTTTTTACTGGATATTTTTAGTTCAAATGTTTAAATTTATCAATATAAAGCATTTAATGACAAGCTTCAATACATGCCAAAATCTGTTGGACGGCCCCTTTAATTAAACTTGTTTTTGCCCATCTGATAGTATTATCAAGTAAATATTAATGATACCGTTGACGTATAATTTTCGCTTTGTTCAAGCCATTATGAATTATGGTTGTCTGTGCTTTTGGTGGGAGTGGTCGACATGTGCAGTGCCCGGCGCTAGAAATAGAAAACATAACGTACTTACTTCTTAAGGACATATATTCAATAAATGAACCTATATTTAAGCATTCAATCTAAAAATGTTTATTGTCGTCACTATATATCATTAAGTTTTGATTGTATACGGTAAACATACTTACTTATGTTATATTTCAATTTGAAAGCTGTTGCTGATGTTGAGTTGTGCTAATTATATTTCTATTTCTATTTTTTTTTATTCCGGTTATATTCTGAATAAAGACTCTCAAAACCGTACACTTTATCGCGTGACCCTACGCATTTGTTGAAGTACCTGTAAATTTGTGGACAAGGTCAAATCAGTACCGTATATATTTCTCTATCGAAAGTAAAAAAGAAAAGGCATATGTACGCAGATGCCAATATGCTCCTTTGGCTTTTGATGAACAAGATATTATGATTCACACAACATTACTTGCTATGTTTTAGCTTTTTAACATCATACCACAACGCGTTGGTTTGCCCTTAGTACGCGGCTTCTCTGACGTCGAATGAACATATTGTAATTAATAACTTTACAATACAGGACCACACAGAATACGGATTTGCCGGAATGGTTCCGACAGTACGTAATTCGCCATCACCAATTTCAAGTATTCAAAAAAATCGGTCCGCTTGTGTTAGAAGATGCACTTAATAAACAGTTTCACTTGCATGACCTTTGCAACGGTACTTTCTTGCATGCAAGTCATTCGCCGTTACAGAAGGACTTACATCCTTAGCCTGTGTATTTCTTCATTAAAAATGAAATCTTACTTTCACTTAATAATTTTATTTCAATCTTGAAAAAAAAAATGCAAATTTTTTTTAACTCTTGACCATATGGTCCCAAAGCGTGTCCGGATTTGTTTCGTTCAGGTACCGATCCTTCAACACAGCCACATGACTTGACGATTTGAACTTTCCACACCCCATTAAATGTGACTGTCAATCAAGTCGACCTGGTCTATTGTTCGTCCAAATGTCGAAGATCAACAAGAACAAAACGGAAATCAGGACGTAATCTGCCGGGGTCTTGATACGACGAACTTTTAATCAGATAACGCCAGTGTATTGAACACCTGTTCGAAACGCTCGAGTGATCGAAAATGTCGTATTAGTCCGTTGACAGCTGTGCTCAGAGACATTTATCATCAATACGCTCAAATAATAACGTTAACGTGGATTAAAATGGTTAATGCGCCCATTGTAAATGCCATTCCGTGTAAATAGGCAGCGGTTGGAAACGGATTGAATGAAGACACGATCCCAGTGCACAACTCACTCGAACTATATCGTACATTAGAGCAAAAATCGTTCATTATCTTGTTTTGATACGCATCTGTTTGCACAGAGTTCGCGTTTTGAATAAATAAATGTTTTGTATGAGTACAATATATTCGAACTAACCTGAATACCCTGAAACATGTAGATTGTGCGACTTGTTTTGTAAAAGTTTAAATATGCGTTTGTGTTGCTATTTATTGTTACTGTTTGTTGTATTTTGTGTTTTAGATACTCCAAAGACTATTGCTAAGATTATTATTCCCCACCAAAGGCAGGGGATATTGTTTTGGCGTTGTCCGTCCGTCCGTCCGGCACTTTTGTGTCTGGAGCCATATCTTGGAAGTGTTTTAGTGGATTTCATTGAAACTTGGTATGAGTTTATATATGGATAAGAGGATGATGCACGCCAAATAGCATTGTCTTCGTGGAATAAAGAAACGATTACAAAGTAATGTTTGTACCTAAAAATAGAAAAGTGTTTCGTTATTTTGAAATACAAAAATACTCCGATACATTTTCAAGATCAATTGTCTTCTTTATCTTTATGGTTTGAAGCTTAACTTGTATTGTTGCAATAATGACGAGTCTTCCTAAGGTATGTAAAATCATAGTTGATTTTATTGGTTCGTTTAGATCGGTGTTGATACACATAACTTTAATGTTGATAAGTAGCAGTTTGTGCATAGTCTAGTCTGCGGTGACCTGGAATACGATCACGAATATGATGCATCCCTGTCGCACACCGGACTCAACCGAGAACCGTTTCGGAAACTGCCCTTTAACAACGCCGCTTCATTCAAACTGCGTCTTGAAAGCCTTCTTCATCTCAACCATTTTCAGTGGGACTCCGTAGAATGCAAGATTGTCAACGAGTATCGATGGACGCTGTCAAAATCTTCCTTAAAGTCTATGAAGTTGATGGACAGTTGAGCGGTCCATTCCATTCATTGCAATATCATGATTTTTCTGAACGTACGTATTCGGTCTTTGCATTATTTTTAACTTGATTTTCTTGTCTAAATGTATGGCCTATTTGTAAAGAAATTTTGCATAGAATAACTCTACATATGACTTTGGATTGTAATAAGAGCAGTGTGGTACCACGCTTAATGTTACAAATGTGCGGTCGCCTTTTTCGGGTTTTTACGATAAGGCGATTATCGTATTATTTTCTGATATTTTTCACATGACTTAGTATTTGCTGATAACTCAGTTAAAACAGTGCACGTATCACTTAGTTCATCACCCTTCAGTATCATCTCTTTTTATCAAGTTGTGTTGTAAGTTGTATGTTGTTGTTTTTTGCCAGACAATTGCCACATCTATGGCAAATAACGTTTAAGAACGATGATTTGTGTCCCTACGATGTTTGTTTAACTTAAGTTATAGTAGAGAGAAAGAGAAAATAAACTGTACCCAACGTTATAACAATGGTCGTTTACCCGGTGAAAAGCTCATTTCACGATTTCAAAAATAACTTAAAATATAAAAAAAACACATTCTGAATTATGGATATACAGTAACATGTAGTCAAATATTCTCCTACCATTCAAATCAGCTTGCCACTATTTCTAAACCATTTACCTCGTCTGATATTCATGTAAAGTTTTTGACACTGAGTGTTGGCTGTACTCCGCTAAATCCCGTATCCACTTGTATGGCTCACGCTGCGTCTTGTCACTCCGTAAATACTTGACATAAATATGACGCTGGAGTTATGTAAATATTGGTTTAATAACGTAAATAAACATCTCTGCCTAAACAACAACCGTAATATTTTGTCATTGAAAGATGAACCCCGATGACTGGAAATTGTAATAATGTTTAAATTGTATGTGTAGATAATGCATCCGAACAGCTGCAACCCGTCTTTCAAGGCTAGCATTACTGCGGTTTAGGGTTAAGTGTTTTTGGAACGCTGTTGTACCAATTTAAAGCACCGTTTTAACATTCCGATGCGTGAAATTCTTCCATCCACCCTTCCTAGAACAAACGCACACCTGTATACTAGTTTGTGCAAAACAAAATCAGAATTCTGTATCAATCATTTTTGCAATAAAGTTCTCTTGTACCGAACTTTTCAAACTTGTAATCTACCTTTGGAACACGCATTCAGCAGAAGAACAAGCTTTGTGCATGCAACCTGTAATGCTGACCTGCATACTTTACCGCAACTTGACGAACTATTTTCAATTTCAGACCTGAAATGTGACAATCGCATTTACTTTCGGTTTGAAGGATAACCTAATGAAAGTGTTACGCACTTCTATTATTATGGACTTATTCAATACGTCACTTGATAGTGACGAACTTTTATCACCGAGGTCGTGGGTTCGAGTCTTATATCGGCCGTAAGTAAGTAACCAGCACTTGTATTCATACGTCGGGATTATTAACTGGTGAAGTTGAGTCGAAAACATGTGCGAAGCGTTATGCGGTAAAGTATGCAGATTACAATAACGCACTGACGTCACGCAATGAATAAATTATATTTACAATTACACTTATTATTTAAACCATTAGCGTTTGAATTGCATGCCAGTCATTATTCGCACATTAATAACATCTATGTCATCAGTCTTAAAATTTATGTCATTTTGACACGTGCCCGCAATTAGAACGCATAGGTGTTACATTACTTCAATGCCAAACATCTGTGTTACCTTTCGTCGGTTGGAAACATATGTGTTACCTTTCGTCAATTGCAAAACATCTATGTTACCTTTCGTCTATTGCAAACGATAAATAATCTGTGTCACATTTCCAGAATTGCAAAACATCTTTGTTTCCCATCATCAATTGCAAAACATGTATTTTACCTATCCTCGATTGCAAAACATCTGTGTTACTTATCCTCCATTGCAAAACATTATTCTTGCCTATCCTTGATTGCAAAACATCTTTGTTACCTATCCTTAATTGCAAAACACCTTTGTTAACTATATTCACTTGCAAAACACATTTGTTACAAATCCTCAGTAGTTTGTAGTTGTACTTTAAGAATGGTGAACGATTTTTAAACGTTTGGTTCGAAGCTTTGGACAGGAAGGAGTCGCGTTCTTTGGCAATACATATGGTCAATGTACCGGATACCGATACCCTCAAGTCACAAAGTCAAAATGAGCATAACATTGCAATGCAAATGCCTTGAAGGAATAATTCTTGTTTATGTTAGTACATGATTTGCAGAACCAGAATGCCTTTCGATTCGCTTTTTCCATAAGTCAAAACATTTATATTTACTTTCTTTGCTGCCGCATTCGTATGGCGTTCCATCAGCGAACATCAAACATGCCTACATTTTATCGCGGTGCTAGCAAAGATCCAGCACGTGCGATTAATAGATGATATTAGATACGAGGAAAGGCATGTTATGCAGTTTGATTAATCTGGCATTAAAGCCTTGATCGTCAAAGCATTGGAACGTCCGTTGGAGTAAAGTTTCCTAATCGACATTGTATCTGTGGGGCCACTTACTCGCTAACAAGACCCCATAAATATGTGTCTACAATTAATCAAGCCGGTTTTATGATTTCACAAATGTGAAGGGAAAATTGTTTTGTGCGTCAATGTGTTAAAGTAATAATGCTTACAGATTGATAGCCCTGATTAAGAGCGTTTGGGATAAAGGTCTTGCTATTACTACGGGCAGTTTAGATCTTATCGGTCTGGGTTTAGCTTAACTAATGGCATGGTCTATCGTTAGCATTAGCAATTCACGGGAAGGGGAAATCTTTTGGTATTGTACCCATTGTTCGCGCACAAAAGACTAGCAACAAATATTATTGCAACGTGTAATTAGGGACATTTATGATGCTCTGTTTCTCTGTTTTCTGTCACAGTTAACTGACTGAGAGCTATTAGCTTTCGTGACTAAACCCAATATGTTTGCAATACATTGTCATAGTTTGTTTCGGACGACAGTTAATGTAGACATTTTACAAAATGATCGAGCATTATTTTTAATTGTAAAATGTAATTTCACATGTTTAATGCGTCCCACCATCGACAAGCACGAACTAGTTCTATCGTTCTGATGTTCACAACTGCTCTGAGTTATTAAATGAATTGACATACCTTCGTTCTTGTTCAAACCGAACAGCTGTGAAAGTGTATAATCAAAGCGCTGAAGACACTGCATTTGTTCGCTATTGCATAATCGTAGAAGCAACTCCGTTTTCAAACTTATGTTATAGCTTTTTATATCGCAAGTTTGAAATGAAAACAACCCATTCAAATTTTAAAGAGTGTGTCTTAAAGCACAGGTCGAGATGTGTGTGACTGTTTATCCTCATATTTATATTATAGAGATAACTTAGACAAAATTACACAATTGGTCGCTGCACTGGCAACCATCTTCAGAATTGTGGTTGCCTTGCTAAAGAATAACAAGCCTATAGACTCATGTACATGTTGTGATATGTTTATCTAATACTTTATCTATTTTCTTTAAATTATTGAGAAACAATTTTTCCCACATGACATACTTTTAATGCAGCATTAAGCCCCGTTTTCCCTGAAAGCAGCCAATATGTACAGATTTCAATGATAAACTTACCAATGTCATCGCACAAGCTGATTTAAACACTAGACTGGCCAATATGTTCCACAAGCTATTAAAACTATTGTTTACATAATTACAGGCTGTCGTCTGCTGCAGTGTACAAGTTAAGTATAAACAGAAACTCTTTAATCATTTGTCGTTTGCTAAATTTGACTGGAGTTATCCACACAGGCAGTCATGGGTTACGGGCCCTACCGTAGCTAAGGCATACTGATTTGCAAAATTGCGTCTGCATTATTTGTGAGCTTCGCTCACAAATAAAAACTATATGGTGGTTACAACAGTTTTTATGTTCAACCTTAGAGCTAAAATATCTTAGTTTTGTACTTTGAGTTGAACTTAGAACATTGATGAATACTTGTTTATTTTCACGAAGCTAGTGGCAAAATATTTAAGTAAAATGTATGTTTATTTTGTACATGCATATTATATCGTCTAAACTCAAAATGTAAAAAGTAGATGTATAATATGTATGTCATCATTTTTATTTGTATAAAGTAATACTGTTTGGTAATATTTAATTCATTTGTAAGCATGAAAATGACCATGCAAATATTATGAACAGCGTAAACATTTAATGTGTAATAGTGTTTTTCAAAAGTGTAATTTATCAATCACTCATCCTCACCTTTTAATAAATCTTGATAACACTGCGTTACTCGTTTTAAGACACTACCGCTTTCACCAGAGGGGACTAAAGGTTTATTCTCTGTCCTTCATGTATGTCTGCATGTCTGTCTGTCCTTCTTTCCGCAAATTGTGGCCGTGCGATTTTCCCAAAAATACTGAAGTAACTTGGACAAAACTTGGTATACTTACAAAGGGTAATTTTAGAATATGCACGACCCCTTTTTTCACCAGAGGTTAACGGTCAAGTCGCTGATACTAAAAATAAAGCAATACGTTAAATTGCACTAACTTTAAAAGTTCATAACAAGTTTCGAACAGAGAGCTGTTGCCGAATCAAGTTTTGCTACATATATTGCTTTTTTTTATTCGGTAACATTCTGAATAAAGACACTCAACCATGTTCACTTTCTCGAGTCACCAAACGTATGTGTTGAAGTACCTGTAAATTTGTGGACAAAGGCAAATCAGTACCGTATATATTTCTCTATTGAACGTAAAAAAATGGGAAATTGGCATATTTACGCAGATGCCAATATGCTCTTATGGCTTTTGATGACAATATATTATTATTACCCCAATATTACCGGCTATGTTTTAGCTTTTAAACAGCAAACCACAACGCGTTGGTTTGCCAATAGACACGCAAAGCGGCTTCTCTGACGTGAAAACAACATATCGTAATTTATAACTTTACCATACAGGACCACACAGAATACGGATTTATCGCTAAGGTTCCGCGAGTACGTCATCCGCCTTTACCAATTTCAGGTATTCAAAAATCGGTCCGCTTCCGTCACAAGATGCACTTAATAAAACCCCACTGGAATCACCTTTGCAACGGCACTTTCTTGCATTTAAGCCACTGGCCGTTACAGAAGGACTGGCCTCTTAAGCCAGTGACTTTCTTTATTAAAAACAAAATCTCAGTTTCAATTTATAATTATATTTCAATTTAAAAACAGGCTTATTATTTTTAACTCTTTTGACCGAATGACCCTAACGCGTGTCCGGATTTGTTCCGTCCGGGTACCGATCCGTCATTCATGTCACGTGACTCGACGGTTTGAATGCGGCACACCCCATTTAATATGACTGTCAATCAAGCCGACCTGGTCTGTTGTTCGTCCAAATGTCAAAGATCAGTGCGAACAAAACGGAAATCAGGACGTAATCTGCCGGGGTCTTGATACAACGAACTTCTAATCAGATAACGCCAGTGTATTCAACACCTGTTCGAAGCGCTCGAGTGATCGATAAATGCCGTATAAGTCCGTTGACAGCTGCGCTCAGAGTCATTTATCATCAATACGTTCAAATAATAACGTTAACGTGGATTAAAATGGTTAATGCGCCCATTGTAAATGCCGTTCCGTGTAAACAGGCAGCGGTTAGGAACGGATTGAATGAAGACACGATCCCAGTGCGCAGCTCACTTGAACTTTATCGTACATTAGAGCAAAAATCGGTCATTATCTTCTTTTGATACGCATGTGTTTGCACTGAGTTCGCGTTTTTAATAAATTTATGTTTTGAATAGGTACAATATGTTCGCTTTGACATGCTTATTCTGATACATGTTGATTGTGTGCATTTTTGTAAAAGTTTCATTATTCTGTCGTTTTGCTATTTATTGGTGCTGTTTGTTGTATTTTGTGTTTTAGATACTCCACACACTATTGTTAAAATTATGTTTATTTGGCTTTTGGTTGGCCGAATTATAGACATATGCATAATGTTGTTGAAACCGAGTGAAATATAAGATCATAAATTATGTGAAAAATATTAATAAATTCTATTAATTTATCCATTAAAAACTACTGAAGAACGAACAATATTTTTTAAGTGAAAAAAGTGGGTGTCCAGCCATACGGTCCAAGTCCAACAATTGTCTAAATTCAATAAAGAGGCGACTATTCTGGTTGTATATAAAATGCTTGTCTTCGTGGAATAAATAAACGAGTACAAATGAACCTTTAAATAGAAAATGGTTTTATTATTTTTGAGTACTAGAATATACCAATACGTGTTCAATAAGGCCTGTCTTTATCTTCGTGGTTTGACGCCAACTTGGTATTGTTGCAGTAATAATGAGTCTTCTTATGGTATGTAAAATCACAGTTGATTTTATTTATTCGTTAGGAACCGGTGTGGATGCACATACCTTTAATGTTGATAAGTAGCTGTTTTGCGCATAATCTAGCCTGCGTCGATCTGGAATACGATCACGAATATGATGCAGCCCTGTCGCACACCGTACTCAACCGAGAACCATTTCGGAAACTGTCCTTCAACAACGCCGCTGCATTCAAACTGCGTCTAGAAAGTCTTCTTCGTCGCAACCATTTTCAGTGGGACTCCGTAGAATGCAAGATTGTCAACGAGTATCGATGGACGCTGTCAAAGCTGCCTTGAAGTCTATGAAGTTGATGAACATTAGAGTGGTACATTCCATTCATTGAAGTCTATGAAGTTGATGGACATTAGAGTGGTACATTCCATTCATTGCAATATCATGATGTTTCTGAACGTTAGCTTCGGTTTGAGTATTATATTTCTCTTCTTGTTCTTGTCTTAATGTATGGCCGATTTGTTTAGCAATCTTGCATAGAATAACACTACATAGGTCTTTGGATAGGAATAAGAGCTTTGTTGTGCCACGCTTGAGGTTACAAACCTGAGGTCGCTTTTTTAGTGATTTATAATGAATCGATCGTCTCAGTATTGTTTTATGTTAATCATTTTGGTAATTATTAGATTGTAACCTAAATAAAACTATGTATGTATCAAATACGTGATCACCCTTCAGTATTATCTCTTTTGACCAATGTGTGTTGTTGGTTGTTTTTGTGTGTGTTGTTTTTTGGCCAGACATGTGCCAACATCTACAATAAATTACGTATACGAACCATATTATTTGTATATCCCTCCGATGTTTCTGTAACTAGCATTTATACTAGATAATAAGAGGGAAAAAAACATACAAATCGTAATAACAAGGGTTGTTTACCAGGTGACAGCTCATTTTCAACTTTAAAAATAAATACAAATTGGAAAATGGATATACAGTGACATGTAGTCACATATTCTCCTACAATTCAATTTAGAATGTCACTGTTTCTATAACATTTACATCGTCTGTTATTGATGTTAAGTATTTGACACTGAGTGTTGACTGTACTCCACTAAATCCCGTATCCACTTGTATGGCTCACGCTGTGTCTTGTCACTCCGTAAATACTTGACATAAAGATGACGATGGAGTTATGTAACTATTGGTTTAATAACGTAAATCAACATCTCTGCCTAAACCACAACCGTATTGTATTGGCATTGAACGATAAACGCCGAAGACTGGAAATTGTAATGATGTTTAAATTTTATGTCTTTCAAGGCTAGCATTGTTGCGGTATATGGGTTTAGTGTTTTTGGAACGCTGTTTGGGCCAATTTAAAGCACCGTTTAAAGTTTCCGAGGCGTGAAATTCTTCCATCCACCCTTCCTAAAACAATAGCACACCTGTATTCGTGGTATGTGCAAAAATTAGATTTCTGTATCAATCATTATTGCAATAAAGTTTTCTTGTACCGAACAAACATTTCAAACGTGTAATCGGCATTTGGAATACGCTTTCAGCAGTTTTCCGATATTCTGTTCAGTTTTCACTAAATTTCGACGATCAACCTTTGTGCATGTTCCGTGTACTACTGACCTGCATAATTTACCGCAAAGTGACAAACTATTTTCAATTTCAAACCTGAAATGTGACAATCACATTTAAATTAAATTATATGTCATTTTGACACGTGTCCGCCATTAGAACGCATTTTTGGTAACATTTCGTCAATTGCAAAACATCTGTGTCACATTTCCTATTTGAAAAACTGCTTTGTTACATATCCTCAATTTCAAAACATCTTTGTTACCTTTCCTAAATTGCAAAAAATATCTGTGTTACCTATCCTTAATTACAAACCAAAATCTTTGAAACCTTTCCTGGATTGCAAAACATCTGTGTTACATGTCATCAATTGCAAACCATCTTTGTTCCCTATCCTCAAGTGCAAACCATCTTTGTTGCTTATCCACAACTGCAAAACATCTGTGTTAACTTTCCTCAATTGGAAAACATCTTTGTTACCAATCCTTTATTGAAACACATTTGTCTTACATGTCCTTAATTGCGAAACATATGTGTTACCTATCCTAAATTGCAAAACATCTGTGTTGCATATCCTCAATTGAAAAACATCTTCGTTACCTATACTTAATTTCAAAACATCTTCGTTACCTGTCCTCACTTGCAAAACTTCTTTGTTACCTATCCTCTATTGCAAAACATCTGTGTTACATGTTCTCAATTGCATAACATATGATACCTATCCTCAATTGCAGAACATCTGGGTCGCCTTCCCCCATTTTCATACGAATTAAAAAAAACGTACGACATTTATAGCTTTTTATAACAAAACTGTCCTTCTAACTTCGTTTTACCCATACCAAGGCAGTATTGTCTCGCGTTGAAATAATCTTATTTCGATATTATTATGATTATACACTTGTGTAACCGAAAATGGGGCGTGTCGGTATCGCTTTGACAAAAGATGGATCGTATATAATATTAGTTTGTTAAAAACCAAACCTACAAGAATATGCAACGTGTTTAGTTCAGGTACAGTTAACTCTTACAATTCATCCAGTACTGCTGCGTGTACTTTATTCTCAGTAGTTTGCTGATAGTATTTTAAGAATGGTGAATAATTTTTAGCCTGTTTTTTCGAAGATCTTGACAGGAAGACGTCGCGTTCGTAGGCAAATACATTTGATAAATTTACCGGAAGTTGAAATGATAAAGTCATAAAGTAAAAATGAGCCAAACAGTGAAATGAAAATGCTGTGAATGAATAATTCTTGTTAACTTACAAATCCATAATGCCTTACGGTTCGCTGTATCCATTAGTCTCAACATTTCTATTTACTTCTTTGCTGCCGCATTCGTATTGCGTTCCATCAAAGAACATCAAACATGCCTACATTTTATCGCGGTGCTAGGAAAGATCCAGCCCGTGCGATTAATAAATGATAATAAGATGCGAGGAAAAGCATGTTACGCAGTTTGATTAATCTGGCATTAAAGCCTTGATCGTCAAAGCATTGGAACGTCCGTTGGAATAAAGTTTCCTAATCGACATTGCATCTGTGGTGCCACTTACTCGCTAACAAGACCCCAAAAATATGTATCGACAAGTAATCAAGCCGGTTTTATGATTTCACAAATGTGAAGGGAGACTTGTAATTGTTTTTACACAAGTCGGTTCGAACTTACACTTTGAGTGTACGTTTACGATATGCTTACTTTGTGCGTCAATGTGTTAAAGTAATAATGCTTACAGATTGATAGTCATGATTAAGAGCGTTTGGGATAAAGGTCTTGATATAACTACGGGCAGTTTAGATCTTATCGGTCTGGGTTTAGCTTAACTAATGGCATGGTCTATCGTTAGCATAAGCAATTCACGGGAAAGGGAAATCTTTTGGCAGTGAACCAATTGTCCGCGCACAAAAGACTAGCAACAAATATAATTGCAACGTGTAATTAGGGACATTTATGATTCTCTTTTTCTCTGTTTTCTGTCACAGTTAACTGACTCAGAGTTATTTGCTTTCGTGACTCAACCCAATATATTTTTGCATCACGTTGTCAAAGTTTGTTTCGGATGACAGTTAGTGTAGACATTTTACAAAAGGATCGAGCATTATTTTAAATTGTAGAATGTAATTTCACATGTTTAATGCGTCCCACCTTCGACAAGCACGAACTAGTACTATCGTTCTTATGTTCACAATTGCTCTGAGTTGTTAAATGAATTGGCATGCCTTCGTTCATGTTCAAAACGAACAGCTGTGAACATGTATACAAATGTAGAGTGGTTAGAAAAAAAATTATGTTCAACCTAACAGCTAAACTTTCGGGCTGTTTCTTTCTTAACAAGGGTACTGTGAGTTGAACTTAGAACATTTTTAATTACACGAATGTTCGTGTAATTTAATTAAAAATGTTTAAGTAAAATGTATGTTTATTTTATACATGCATATTTTAAACTTTAAATGTTAACAGTAGATGCAGAATATTTGTGTCATCATTTTTATTTGTATAAATTAAATACTGTTTTGTAAAAAGTAATTTATTTGTAAAAAATGAAAACTATCACGTAAATATTATAAACAGTGTTTACATTAAACTTTGTAAAAATATAGTTCAAAAGTGTGAGATATCGAACACTGCGTTACTCGTGTTTAGTCCCTATCGCTTTTACCAGAGGGGACATAAGGTTTATCTTCTGTCCTTCATGCCTGTCTGTATGTATGTCCGTCCGTCTTTTCGCAAATTGTGGCCCTGCGATGTCCCCAAAACTACTGAAGTAACTTGGATGAAACTTGGTATACTTATAAAGGGCAATGTCGGAATTATGCACGGCCCCTTTTCCACCAGAGGTTAAAGGTCAAGTCGCTGATACTAACAATAGAACAATACGTTAATTTGTACTAACTTAACAAGTTCATAAGATATTATCATGATACTTAAGCTATACATTCAGCTATCTGTTTTCTGTCGATCAATTCCTCAGTTTATAAGTCCGTCTGTCTGTTCGTCTGCAAAAACTTGAAGAGGGGTTATAACAGTACAAGTGTAGTGATTAAGGACAATATTAACGTAAAGCTGTTGCTGATGTTTAGTTTTGCAAATTATATTTCTATTGATTCCGGTAATATTCTGAATTAAAAAAACTCAAAATCGAACACTTTCTCGATTCACAAAACGAATTTGTTGAAGTACCTGTAAATTTGTGGACAAGGTCAAATCAGTACCGTATATTTTTCTCTATTGAAAGACAAAAATGTGAAATAGGCATATTTACGCAGATGCCTATATGCCCTTATGGCTTTTGATGAACAAGATTGTATTATTAACCCAACATTACCGGCTATGTTTAAGTTTTTGTAACACCATACCACAGCGCGTTAGTTTGCCCTCAGTACGCAAAGCGGATTCTTTGGCAAAAGAACATATTGTTATTAATAACTTAACAATACAGGACCACACAGAATGCGTTTTGCCGGAAATGTTCTGCGAGTACGTAATTCGCCTTCAACAATTTCAGCCATTTAAAATCGGTAAGCTTCCGTTACAAAATGCACTTAGAAACAGTTTCACTTGAATGACCTTTACAACGGCACTTTCTTGCATTTAAGCCACTGATCGTGACAGAAGGACTGACCTCTTTAGCCAGTTAAAGGCCTTTATTAAAAACGAAATCTAACATTCACATAATAATTACATTTGATCTTTAAAAACATGCAAATTATGTTAAACTCTTTTGACCGAATGGTCCAAATGCGTGTCCAGATTTGTGCCGTCATGGTACCAATCCTTCAACACAGCCACGTGACTCGACGGTTTGAACGCTCCACACCCCATTAAATATGACTGTCAATCAAGCCGACCTGGTCTATTGTTCGTCCAAATGTCGAAGATCAACGCGAACAAAACGGAAATCAGGACGTAAACTGCCTGGGTCTTGATACGACGAACTTCTAATCAGATAACGCCAGTGTATTAAACACCTGTTCGAAACGATTGATAGATCGAAAAATGCCGTATAAGTCCGTTGACCGCTGCGCTCAGAGTCATTTATCATCAATGCGCTCAAATAATAACGTTAACGTGGATTAAAATGGTTAATGCGCCCATTGTGCATGCCGTTCCATGTAAATAGGCAGCGGTTGGGAACGGTTTGAATGTAGACACGATCCCAGTGCGCAGCTCACTTGAACTATATCGTACATTAGAACAAGAATCGGTCATTTTCTTGTTTTAATATTAATGTGTTTGCACTGAGTTCGAGTTTTGAATATATTAATGTTTTGTATTAGTACAATATGTTCGCTTTGACATGCTTATTCTGATACATGTTGATTGTGCGCATTTTTGTAAAAGTTTTATTATTCTGTCGTTTTGCTATTT
Source organism: Dreissena rostriformis (assembly GCA_007657795.1). NCBI lineage: Eukaryota > Metazoa > Mollusca > Bivalvia > Myida > Dreissenidae > Dreissena > Dreissena rostriformis. The sequence goes on from VMBQ01000204.1 coordinate 230,776, forward strand.
ATTGGTGCTGTTTGTTGTATTTTGTGTTTAAGATACTCCACAGACAATTGATAAAATTATGTTTATTTTGCTTTTGGTTGGCCGAACTACAGACATATGCATAATGTTGTTGAAACCGAGTGAAATATAAGATCATAAATTGTGTAAAAAATATTAATAATTTCTATTAATTTATCCATAAGAAACTACTGAAGAACGAACAATATTTTTTAAGTGAAAAAAGTGAGTGTCCAGCCATACGGTCCAAGTCCAACAATTGTCTAAATTCAATAAAGAGGCGACTTTTTTGGTTGTATATAAAATGCTTATCTTCATGGAATAAATAAACGAGTACAAATGAACCTTAAAATAGAAAATAGTTTTATTAGTTAGGAGTACTAGAATTCACCAATACGTGTTCAATATCGCCTGTCTTCTTTATCTTCATGGTTTGACGCCAACTTGGTATTGTTGCAGTAATAATGAGTCTTCCTATGGTATGTAAAATCACAGTTGATTTTATTTATTCGTTGGAACCGGTGTGGATGCACACACCTTTAATGTTGATAAGTAGCTGTTTTTCGCATAATCTTGTCTGCGTCGACCTGGAATACGATCACGAATATGATGCAGCCCTGTCGCACACCGTACTCAACCGAGAACCATTTCGGAAACTGCCCTTCAACAACGCCGCTTTATTCAAACTGCGTCTAGAAGGCCTTCTTCATCTCAACCATTTTCAGTGGGACTCCATAGAATGCAAGATTGTCAACGAGTTTCGATGGACGCTGTCAAAATCTACATTTAAGTCTATGAAGTTGATGGACAGATGAGCGGTCCATTACATGCATTGTAATATCATAATGTTTCTGACCGTAAGCATTCGGTCTGTGCATAATCTTTCCCTTATATGTGTTGGCTTAATGCATGGTCGATTTGTTTAGCAATCTTGCATAGAATAACTCTACATAGGTCTTTGGATAGGAATAAGAGCTTTGTTGTGCCACGCGTGAGGTTGCAAACCTGGGGTCGCTTTTTTCAGTGATTTTCAATGAATCGATTGTCGTAGTATTGTCTTATGTTCATCATTTTGGTAATTATTAGATTATAACCCAAATAAAGCTGTGTATGAATCAATTACGTGATCACCCTTCAGTATTATCTCTTTTGACCAATGTGTGTTGTTGATTGTTTCTTTGTGTGTAGTTTTTTGGCCAGACATGTGCCAACATCTACAGTAAATTACGTATACGAACCATAATATTTGTATATCCCTCCGATGTTCCTGTAACTAACATTTCTACTAGATAATAAGAGGAAAACAACATACAAATCGTAATAACAAGGGTCGTTTACTAGGTGACAGCTCATTTTACAATATTAAAAATAAATACAAATTGAAAAATGGATATACAGTGACATGTAGTCACATATTCTTCTACAATTCAATTAAGCTCGCCACTAATTATAAACCCATCTTCTGTTATTCATGTTAAGTAATTGACACTGAGTGTTGACTGTACTCCGCTAAATCCCGTATCCACTTGTATGGCTCACACTGTGTCTTGTCACTCCGTAAATACTTGACATAAAGATGACGCTGGAATTGTGTAAATATTGGTTTAAAAACGTAAATAAACATCTCTGCCTCAACAACAACCGTATTGTATTGTCATTGAAAGATAAACGCCGAAGACTGGAAATTGTAATAATGTTTAAATTGTATGTGTAGATAATGCATCCGAACAGCTGCAACCCGTCTTTCAAGGCTAGCATTGTTGCGGTTTAGGGTTTATTGTTTTTGGAACGCTGTTGCGCCAATTTAAAGTACCGTTTAAACTTTCCGAGTCGTGGAATTCTTCCATCCACCCTTCCTAGAACAATAGCACACCTGTATACATAGTTTTTGCAAAACAAAATCAGATTTCTGTATCAATCATTTTTGCAATAAAGTTCTCTTGTACCGATCTTTTCAAACTTGTAATCTGCATTTGGAACACGCTTTTAGCCGCATTCCGAGGTTCTGTTAAGCTTTCACCAAATTTCAAAGAACAAGCTTTGTGCATGCAACCTGTAATGCTGACCTGCATTATGTACCGCAAAGTGACAAACTATTTTCAATTTCAAACCTGAAATGTGACAATCGCATTTACTTTCGGGTTGAAGCATAACAAAAATGAAAGTGTTACGCACTTCTATTATAATGGACTTATTCAATACGTCACTTGATAGTGACCTTCTTTTATCACCGAGGTCGTGGGTTCGAGTCTTATATCGGCCGTAAGTAAGTAACCAGCACTTGTATACATACGCCGGGATTATTTACTGGTGTAGTTCAGTCGAAAACATGTGCGAAGCGTTATGCGGTATAGTATGCAGATTACAATAACGCACTGACTTCACGGAATGAATACATTACATTTACAATAACAATTATTATTCATTCCATTAGCGTTCGATTTGCATCCCAGTCATTATTCGCACATTAATTACGTCTATGTCATCAGTTTTAAAATTTATATTACTTTGACACGTGCCCGCAATTAGAACGCATACCTTACTTCAATGCCAAACATCTGTGTTACCATTCGTCGGTTGGAAACATATGTGTTACCTTTCGTCAATTGCAAAACACCTATGTTACCTTTCGTCTATTGCAAACGATCTGTGTCACATTTCCAGAATTGCAAAACATCTTTGTTTCCTATCATCAATTGCAAAACATGTATTTCACCTATCCTCAAATGCAAAACATATGTTTTACTTATCCTCCATTGCAAAACATTTTTCTTGCCTATCCTTGATTGCAAAACATCTGTGATACCGTTCCTCCATTGCAAAACATTTTTCTTACATATCCTCACTTGCAATACATCTTTGTTACCTATCCTCAATTGCAAAACACCTTTGTTACCTATATTCAATTGCAAAACACCTTTGTTACCTATCCTCAGTAGTTTGTAGTTGTACTTTAAGAATGATAAACGATTTTTAAACGTTTGTTTCGAAGCTTTGTACAGGAAGGAGTCGCGTTCTTCGGCAATACATATGATTAATGTACCGGATACCGATACTAAGATATTAAGTCAAAATGAGCAAAACATTGCAATGTAAATGCCGTGAAGGAATAATTCTTGTTAATGTTAGTACATGATTTGAAAAACCAGAATGCCTTTCGATTCTATGTTTCCATTAGTCAAAACATTTATATTTACTTCTTTGCTGCTGCATTCGTATGGCGTTCCATTAGTGAAGATCAAACATGCCTACATTTTATCGCGGTGCTAGCAAAGATCCATCGCGTGCGATTAATATATGATAATTAGATACGAGGAAAGGCATGTAATGCAGTTTGATTAATCTGGCATTAAAGCCTTGATCGTCAAAGCATTGGAACGTCCGTTGGAATAAAGTTTCCTAATCGACATTGCATCTGTGGGGCCACTTACTCGCTAACAAGAACCCATAAGTATGTGTCGACAAGTAATCAAGCCGGTTTTATGATTAAACACATGTGAAGGGAAACTTATAATTGTTTTTACACAAGTCGCTTCGAACTCAGACTTTGAGGGTACGTTTACGATTTGCTAACTTTGTGCGTCAATGTGTTAAAGTAATAATGTTTACAGATTGATAGTCCTGATTAAGAGCGTTAGGGATAAAGGTCTAACTACGGACAGTATAAATCTTATCGGTCTGGGTTTAGCTTAACTAATAGCATGGTCTATCGTTAGCATTAGCAATTCACGTCAATTGGAAATCTTTTGGTAGTGTACCCGTTGTCCGCGCACAAAAGACTAGCAACAAATATTATTGCAATGTAATTAGGGACATTTATGATTCTCTTTTTGTCTGTTTTCTGTCACAGTTTACTGACTAAGAGTTATTAGCTTTCGTGACTCAATCCAATATTTTTGCATCACATTGTCAAAGTTTGGTTCGGATGAAAGTTAATGTAGACATTTTACAAAATAATCGAGCATTATTTTAAATTGTAAAATGTAATTTCACATGTTTAATGCGTCCCACCGTCGACAAGCACGAACTAGTACTATCGTTATGATGTTCATAACTGCTCTGAGTTGTTAAATGAATTGGCATGCCTTCGTTCATGTTAAAACGAACAGCTGTGAAGTTTATTAATATATATGGTGGCTAAAACAGTTTTTATGTTCATCTTTAAAGCTGAACTATACGGCTGTTTCTTTCTTTGTTTTGTACTGTAATATAGAACATGTTTTAATACGTGTTTGTTCATAAGAATGTAATTCGATTACGAAATATTTTAATGAAATGTATGTGTATTTTTATATATTCTTAATGTGTTCTCTAAACTTAAAACGTAAATAGTAGATGTATACTNTTGTCTGTTTTCTGTCACAGTTAACTGACTAAGAGTTATTAGCTTTCGTGACCCAATCCAATATTTTTGCATCACATTGTCAAAGTTTGGTTCGGATGAAAGTTAATGTAGACATTTTACAAATTAATCGAGCATTATTTTAAATTGTAAAATGTTATTTCACATGTTTAATGCGTCCCACCGTCGACAAGCACGAACTAGTACTATCGTTCTGATGTTCATAACTGCTCTGAGTTTTTTAATGAATTGGCATGCCTTCGTTCATGTTAAAACGAACAACTGTGGAAGTTTATAAATATATATGGTGGCTAAAACAGTTTTTTATGTTCACCTTTAAAGCTGAACTATACGGCTGTTTCTTTCTTTGTTTTGTACTGTAATATAGAACATGTTTTAATACGTGTTTGTTCATAAGAATGTAATTCGATTACGAAATATTTTAATGAAATGTATGTGTATTTTTATATATTCTTAATGTGTTCTCTAAACTTAAAACGTAAATAGTAGATGTATACTATGTATGTCATCATTTTTATTTGTTTAAATCAATAACTTTTGTAGCAGTGTTAATAGGAAAATTTGTAATAGTATTTTTCAAAATTGTTATACATCAAAAGATTTTCAATGTTGGTGGTGTCTTGTGCTGTGGTGGAAGCACTTGTTTGTTCCAGGTATTACGAATTAATGTAATCTTTGCTTTAAGTTGAAGTGGTCGACATGTTAAGTGCCCGTGGATAGAAACATTATAAATGATATACTTACTTTCTTAGGGTAAAAAAATTCTATTGACGAACCTATATTTAAGCATGCAATATAAAAATGTTTATTGTCGTCAAAAATATATCAGTCTGTGTTGATTGTATACGGTAAATATACATGCTAATGTTATAGTTATAACAGAACGCTGTTTACGATTTTGAGTTTTGCCTATTGTATTGCTATTTTTTGATTCCGGTAATATTCTGAATAAAAACACTCAACTCCGTGAACTTTCTCGAGTCACCTAACGAATTTGTTAAAGTACCTGTAAATTTGTGGACGAGGTCAAATCAATACCGTATATATTTCTCTATTGAAAGTAAAACAAATGTGAAATAGGCATATTTACGCAGATGCCAATATGCCCATATGGTTTTTGATGAACCAGATATTATTACTAACCTAAAATTACCGGCTATCTTTTAGCTTTTTAACAGCATACCACAACGCGTTGGTTTGACCTTAGAACGCAAATCGGCTTCTCTTGCGTCGAAAGAACATATTGTTATTAATAACTTTACAATACAAGACCACACAGAATATGGATTTCTCGGAAAGGTTATGTGAGTACGTAATTAGCCTTCACCAATTTCAGGTATTCAAAAATCGGTCCGCTTCTGTTAGAAGATGCACTTAATAAACAGTTTTACTGGAATGACCTTTGCAACGGCCCTTTTTTGCATTTAAGCCTTTGATCGTTGCAGAAGGACTGACCCTTTGGCCAGTGACTTTCTTTATTAATATCGAAATATAATTGTTACATAATAATGACATTTGATTTTTTAAAAACATGCACATTATTTTTAACTCTTTTGACCAAATGGGCCGTACGCGTGCCCGGATTTGTTCCGTCCGGGTACCGCTCCTTCAACACAGTCACGTGACTCGACGGTTTGAAAGCTCCACACCCCATTAAATATGACTGTCAATCAAGTCGACCCGGTCTATTGTTCGTCCAAATGTCGAAGAACAATGCGAACAAAACGGAAATCAGGACGTAATCTGCCGGGGTCTTGATACGACGAACTTCTAATCAGATAACGCCAGTGTATTAAACACCTGTTCGAAACGCTTGATTGATCGAAAAATGCCGTATAAGTCCGTTGACAGCTGCGCTCAGAGACACGTATCATCAATACGCTCAAATAATTAACGTTAACGTGGAATGGTTTATGCGCCCATTGAAAATGCCGTTCCGTTTAAATAGGCAGCGGATGAGAAGGGCTTGAATGAAGACACTATCCCAGTGCGCAGTTCACTTGAACTATAGAGAACATTTGAGCAAACATCGTTCATTTTCTTGTTTTGATACGCATGTGTTTGCACAGAGTTCGCGTTTTGAATAAATTAATGTTTTGTATTAGTACGATATGTTCCAATTCACCTGCTTTTCCTGAAACATGTAGATTTTGCAAAACAAAATAATGGAAAACTTTAATTATTCGTTCGAGTTGCTATGTATTGTTGCCGTTTGTTGTATTTTGTGTTTTCGATATTCCAAAGACGTTAAGATTATGTGTATTTTGCTTTTGTTTGGACGAACTGACATATGCATAATTTTGTTGAAACCGAGTTCAATATAAGATCATAAACTGTTTGAAAAACTTTAATAAATTCCATTTATTTATCAATTAGAAACTACTGAAGAACGAAAATATCTTTTTTACATGACAATTAGTGGGTCTCAAGCCATACGGCCTAAGTCCCACACTTGTATAAAGTCCATAAAGAGGCGACTATTCTCGTTGTTTATAAAATGCTTGTCTTCGTGGGGAAAAAAAACAAAACAAAGTACCACCAAAACATTTTCAAGATCTGGTTTGACACATAACTTTGTGTTGGTGCAGTAATGATGAGGTTTCCTTAGGTATGTAAAATCAAAGTTGATTTTGATTGGTTCGTCAGGACTGGTGTTGATGCACATAACTTAAGTCTTGATAAGCATCTGTTTTGCGCATAATCTAGTCTGCGGTGACCTGGAATACTTTCGCGGTGATGACACAGCCCTGTCGCACATCGGACTTAACAGAGAAACATTCTGGAAACTGTCCGTCAACAACGCCGTTGCATTTGAACTGACTGTAGAATGGCTTCTTCATCGCAACCATTACTAATTGGAATGCGTCAAATGCAAGATTTTCAAAGAGTATCAATGGACGCTGTCAAATCTACCTTGAAGTCTATGAAGGATATGGACATTTTAACGGTCCATTCCATGCATTGCAATATCATGATGTTTCTGAACGTACACATGTAAGCATTCGGTCTGTGCATTATCTTTCTCTTCTAGGTCTTGTCTTAATGGATGGCCGATTTGTTAAGCAATTCATTATACAATAACTCTACAAAGGGCTGTGTGGTAACAGGATTGATGTGAAACCTGGGATCTCCAGTCTTCGAGAATTTACAATGAAGCGACTATCTAATTATTGTCGGATAATCATCACATTTTGTATTATTTGCTGATAACTCAATTAAACAAATATATGTATCAATTACTAAATCACCCTTCAGTATTATCTCATTTGACCAAATTGTGTTTTAACTGGTTTTTTGTTGTTGTTGTTGTTTTGCCAGACAATTGTCAACATCTACAGCAAATAACGTTTAAGAAAATGATTTTTTATTGCCTAAGATGTTTTAATTACTAAAACTATACCAAACATTATAACAATGGTCATTTACCCGGTGAAAAGCTCATTTTACGATTTCAAAAATAATTATTTAAAAAAAAAAATGAATTATGGATAAACAGTAAAATATTGTCACATATCTTCTTTCTATTCCATTGAGCTTGCCACTAATTCTAAACCATTTACCTCGCCAGTTTTTCATGTCAAGTATTTGACACTGAGTGTTGACTGTACTCCACTAAATCCCGTATCCACTTGTATGGTTCACGCTGTGTCTTGTCACTCCGTAAATACTTGACATAAAGATGACGATGGAGTTATGTAAATATTGGTTTAATAACGTAAATAAACATCTCTGCCCAAACAACAACCGTATTGTATTATCATTGAAAGATAAACCCCGAAGACTGGAAATTGTAATTATGTTTAAATTTTATGTGTAGATAATGCATCCGAACAGCTGCAACCCGTCTTTCAAGGCTAGCATTACTGCGGTTTAGGGTTTAGTGTTTTTGGAACGCTGTTGGGCCAATTTAAAGCGTCGTTTAAACTTTCCGAGGTGTGAATTTCTTCCATCCACCCTTCCTAAAACAATAACACACCTGAATACGTGGTCTGTGATAAAAAAAAAATCAGATTTCTGATTTCTGTATCAATCATTTTTGCAATAAATTTCTCTTGTACCGAACGTTTCAAACTTGTAATCGGCTTTTGGAACACGCTTTCAGACGCGTCCCGATATTCTTTTTTTCTGATAGTTATGTGTTTAGCACAAAGTTCACAAAACATCATATCCATCATATACATATGCAATATATCAATCAAATCCAAGTCGACTTCTCGGTTCCAAGACGAAACTAATAATTTTCCCTCACCACATGTTTGGAAAGAGACAAAGGGTGGGTCCCCAACAATAAGATTAACTTCACAAATGTGTTTTATGTACATGTAATATGTTATGGTGCAAGAACCAACAAAGGGGTATATTTTTTCTATATTGGTTGCTTCCGAAATTTATTGGTTTATTATCCGCTACATCTACGGTTCTTGGAGACACAAGTAAGTCCACAATATACTGCTGGACGTAAGAACGGACAAAACCAACGCTTAAAAAGCTTTTTGCTGATAATTGGATTGATTCAGAGTGGTTGCATGGTTAGCGTGTATCCCTTGTGGAGAGAAAGCGGTTTGAGAATATACTCACTGTGAATTTGGTTCAGACGATACATCATATGAAGGCCCTAAAACATGCTTTATATTATTTGTTAATTTTAAATAAAACATATCAGTATCATTTTTGTCAGCAAGTTAGTAACATAACCTCTCCAAATATCGACAATGTCATAACTAATATGTATCTCCTAATAACCCAAATATACACATGTTCTAGTAAGTATTGTCCTTACCAAGTGATGATTAAACGGTTTCAATATACCGGCATGTATTCAAAGCCTGTCAGTTGCTTACTGACGAAGTCATACAAAGGTATGACATTTATAGCTTTTCAGAACAGTGTCTTTCTTACTCTGAATTGTCCAAACAGAGACAGTATTTGTTTGCGTGGAAATAATCTTATTCCGATATTATAACGATTATATACTTGATCGCTTTGACAAAAGAGTGCAAGTTTTTCTGTATTTGATCAGTCTGTTAAAAACTACACCTACCGAAATATACGAAGTGTTAACATTTGGTCAGGTTCAACTAACGCTTAAAATTCCCACAGTATTGCTACATGTTTTTAGTTTCGGTAGTTTGTTGTTGACAGTACTTTAAAAATGATGAACGATTTTTAAGCGCGTATGTTTCGCACAAGTTGCGTTCGTGGGTAATACATGTGATCAATGTACCGGATGTCGATACCTTCAAAACACAAAAATAACATTAGCCAGACAGTGAAATGAAAATGCTGTGAATGAATAACTCTTGTTAATGTTAGTGCACGACTTAGCAATCCAGAATGCCATACGGTTCGCAGTATCCATTAGTCAAAACATTTCTATGTACTTCTTTGTTGTCGCATTCGTATGGCGTTCCATTAGTGAAGATCAAACATGCCTACATTTATTGTATCGCGGTGCTATGAAAGATCGAGCGCGTGCGATTAATAGATGATAATTAGATACGAGGAAATGCATGTTATGCAGTTTGATTAATCTGGCATTAAAGCCTTGATTTGATTACAAACTATTTAAATAAAATGTTTGCTTATTTTATACATGGATATTTTAATGTCTAAACTCAAAAAGTGATATGTATGCGTTTTCATCCCACTGGTTGTTGACACGTGTATAGCGAGAACTACTGTCGAAGTCATGGTAATTATTAATTACTGTCCTAAAATAAACATTGGTTCTTTAATAAACAAGAGATGTGTTCGTCAGAAACACAATGCCCCCTACTGCGCCGCTTTGAAATAAAATTGCTATTTATCATTTGGCAGGTATATAAAATTATCTCCCTTTAAAGCTTATTACTTCCCTTGGATTTTGTTTTTTGACCTTTGACCTTGAAGGATGACCTTGACCTTTCAGCATTCAAAATGTGTAGCTCCATGAGATACACATGCATGACAAACATCAAGTTGCTATCTTCTATATTGCAAAAGTTGTGGCCAATGTTAAAGTTTTCGGACGGAAGGGGGGCCGTCAGAAATGACCAAGGCAGACATCGCTGACTACCAAGGCCTGTGGTTTAATCAAAGAGATCATAGCCACAGTTCTTCATGAAGCTATGGACATAAGTCCACAGGTAAGTAATGAAACCTACCATTCACAAATTAGTACAGGAAAGAAATGATAGTTATAAAATTTAAAAAAAAAAAAATGACAAATCAATCAAGTGATAAATAAACAAAATACAAAATATGTACAGTAACTGTGAAAAGAACTTAAATTCTTGTTAAGGAAATATATAATCTGAGATTTATTATTATATGAATTACTTTCCTTGAAAATAATTGTTCTTTAACAAATCTCTTTTTTTTAGTAGCATATAATTATAAGCAACTACCGTGACTGTAGATTCACAGGTAACCTTAAAGTACCAAAGATACTTATATGCCCAAAAGTATCATTGTCAGCTTGGCTTAACCATAAAATGTCATTTTGATTATGCTTCAGTTGTATGGTTTCATATATAAAATTTCAATATATCTTTTGGCAGGTTTAGAAATTATGTCCCTTTTTAAAGCTAATTACTTCCCATGATTTTGTTTTTTGACCTTTGACCTTGAAGGATGACCTTGAACTTGAACTTTTACCACTCAAAATGTGCAGCTTCATGAGATACACATGCATACCAAATATCAAGTTGCTATCTTCAATATTGCAAAAGTTATGACCAAGGTTAAAGTTTTCGGAAGGACACACAGACGGACGGACGGACTGACAGTTCAACTGCTATTTGCCACCCTACCGGGGGCATAAAAACTTAATCATGCCTTCGATATTTATGAAACGTGTTATGTCAATCTGATGTTATTATAAAATTTATATTATTTATGCTTTTGGCTTAGAAGTTTTCTCTATGTTCCAGCAATTGTGAATTGAAGTTGGCTGTGCTTTTTGTGGGAGTGGTCGCCATGTGATATCATAAATGATATACTTACTTCCTTGGGAAATATTTTCTATATGTCCTTTATATTTTTTCTATGTGTATGTATTGAATCTAAACATGTTTAATAACGTCGCTATACATTATTATGGTTTGCTGTTATACGGGATACATGTACATACTTACTAAAAGAAAAATGTAACCGATTTTTAGTTTTGCTGATTATATTGCTATAATTATTTATTGTATGTAAAATCGTAGTTGATTTTATTGGTTCGTTAGGATTCTTTTGATTCCGGTAATCGGGATATACCGTTAAATAAAGACACCGTACACTTTCTCGAGTCACCAAATGGATTTGTTGAAGTACCTGTGAATTGTGGACGATGTCAAATCAGTACCGTATATATTTCTCTATTGAAAAACAAAACTGGGAAATATACATATTTACGCAGATGCTAATATGCCCCTATGGCTTTTGATGAACAAGATATAATTAATCCAACATTACGTTATGTTTTAGCTTTTTAACAGCATACCACAACGCGTTGGTTTGCCCTTAGTACGCAAATTGGCTTCTCTTGCGTCGAAAGAACATATTGTAATTAATAACTTTACAATGCAGGACCACACACAAAACGGATTTGTCGGAAAGGTTCCGCGAGTAAATAATTCGCCTTCACCAATTTCAGGTATTCAAAAACCGGTCCGTTAAAAGATGCACTTAATAAACAATTTCACTACAATGACCTTTGCAGTGGCACTTTCTTGCATTGAAGCAACTGATCGTCGCAAAAGGGCAGACCTCTTAAGCCATTGACTTTCTTTATTAAAATCATAATCTAACGTCTACATTATACCTTTCAAAGCATGCAAATAATGTTTAACTCTTTTGACCGAATGGTCCTAACGCGTGTCCGGATTTATGCCGTCCTGGTACCGATCTTTCAACACAGTCACGTGACTCAACTGTTTGAATGCTGCACACCCCATTAAATATGGCTGTCAATCAAGTCGACCTGGTCAAGTGTTCGTCCAAATGTCGAAGATCAATGCGAACAAAACGGAAATCAGGACGTAATCTGCCGGGGTCAAGATACGACGAACGTCAAATCAGATAACGCCAGTGTATTAAACACCTGTTCGAAACGCTTGATAGATCGCAAAATGCCGTATAAGTCCGTTGACAACTGATCTCAGAGACATTTATCAACAATGCGCTCAAATAATAACATAAACGCGGATTAAAATGGTTAATGCTCCAATTGTAAATGCCGTTCCGTGTAAACAGGCAGCGGTTGGGAACGGTTTGAATGAAGACACGATCCCAGTGCGCAGCTCACTTGAACTATATCGTACATTAGAGCAAAAATCGGTCATTATCTTGTTTTGATACGCATGTGTTTGCACTGAGTTTGCGTTATGAATAAATTAATGCTTTATATTAGTACATTATGGTCAGTTTGACATGCTTATCCTGAAACATATAGATTGTGCGAATGTTTGTGTGAAAGTTTAATTATTCCTTCGTGTTGCTATTTATTGTTGCTGTTTGTTGTATTTTGTGTTTTCAATACTCAAAAGACTATTGTTAAGAATATGTTTATTTGGCTTTTGGTTGGACGAACTATAGACATATGCATAATTGTGTTGCAACCGTGTGCAATATAAGATCATAAATTGTGTGAGAAACATAAATACATTCCATTAATTTATCAATAAGAAACTACTGAAGCGCGAAAAATATATTTTAAGTGACAATTAGTTGGTATCCAGTCATACGGTCCAAGTCCCACTCTTGTGTAAATTCGATAAAGAGGCGACTATTCTGGTTGTATATAAAATGCTTGTCTTCGTGGAATAAATAAACGAGTACCAATGTAAGAGATAGTTATATTTTTGGAAAACAAACATACACCAATACATTTTCACGAACTGGTTGGACGCTTTGTGTTGGTGCGGTTATAATTAGGCTTCCAATGAAGGTAAACTCGTAGTTGATTTGTGTAAACTCGTAGTTGATTTGTGTAAACTCGTAGTTGATTTGTGTAAACGTAAACTCGTAGTTGATTTGTGTAAACTCGTAGTTGATTTGTGTAAACTCGTAGTTGATTTGTATTAACTCGTAGTTGATTTGTATTTGTTCGTATTTTAGACTGTTCTTTATGGACATATGTTTGATATGTTAATATGTAGCTGTTTTGCGCATAATCTAGTGTAAACAAGGAATTCTATCGCGGAGATTATACAGCCCTGTCGTACACCGGCCTCAACAGAGAAACATTCAGGAAACGGCCCTTCAACAATGCCGCTGCATTCTAACTGCGTGTAAAATGATTTTCAACGAGTATCGATGGACGTTGTCACATCTGCCTTGAAGTCTATGAAGTGAAAGGACATTTGAGTGGTCCATTCCATGCATTGCAATATCATGATGTTTCTGAACGTAAGCATTCCATGCCGGGTATACGGATACTTTGATAACGGATGGCACATCGATAACAGAAAACAACAAAAGTCACGCGCGAGAGGTAACTTCCGTAGTTTTTTTCTAAAGTTATATCCTAGAGATTAGTTTTTAAGACAAGACACGTGTTCGAGTTGATAAATAGTGTTTACCTTTGTATTGGGAAGAAAAAAATCGGAAGAATGGTAGATTTTTGCCCGAAAAATAGAAAATTCGGTCGGAAAGCAGCATGAACTGGATGAACAGTAAACATTTCAACAAAATAAAACAACTTAGAAATATTGGAAGAAATTGTTTGCTTTTCCAACATGTAGAGTAATCATTGTGCTTCAAATCCTTAAAATTATGATAGTATTCAATGACATGTAAACGAAGATAGAGCATGTTTTAATATGTGGTATACAAGAAGTTGCATGCACTTTGATTACGCATTAAGGGCACTTCGGATAACGGAGACTTTCGGTCTGTGCATAATCTTTGACTTCTAGGTCTTGTCGTAATGTATGGCCGATTTGTTTAGCAATTATGCATACAATAGATGCTCTACACAGGATTTAAATAAGAGCTGTGTGTTGCCATGATTGATGTTACAAACCTGGGATCGCCTTTCTTCGGGAATTTACAATGAAGAGATTATCTTATTATTGTTTGATATTCATCACATTGTAAATTATTTTCTGATAACTCAGTTAAAACAATGCATATATCAATAAGTTTATCATCCTTCAGTATTATCCCTGTTGACCAAGTTGTGTTGTAAGTTTTAGGTTGTTGTTTTTTTGCCAGACGATTGCCAACATCTACAGCAAATTACGTTAAAACATGATTTTTGTTAATCCTTACGATGTTTCTATTACTAACAGTTATAGTAGAGAGAAAGAGAAAATAAACTATACCCAACGTTATAACAATAGTCGTTTACCCAGTAACAAGGTCATTTTAATATTTCAAAAATAGTTTAAAAAACACACATTTTGAATTATGGATATACAGAAACATGAAGTCACATATTCTTCTACCATTCAATTGAGCTTGCCATTATTTCTAAACCATTTACCTCGTCTGATATTCATGTTAAGTATTTGACACTGAGTGTTGACTGTACTCCGCTAAATCCCGTATCCACTTGTATGGCTCACGCTGCGTCTTGTCACTCCGTAAATACTTGACATAAAGGTGACGCTGGAGTTATGTAAATATTGGTTTAATAACGTAAATAAACATCTCTGCCTAAACAACAACCGTATTGTATTGTCATTGAAAGATAAACGCTGAAGACTGGAAATTGTAATGATGTTAATAATTATGTTATGTGTAGATAATGCATCCGAACAGCTGCAAGCCGTCTTTCAAGGCTAGCATTACTGCGGCTTAGGGTTAAGCGTTTTTGGAACGCTGTTGAGCCAATTTAAAGCACCGTTTAAACTTTACGATGGGTGAATTTCTTTCATCCACCCTTCCTAAAACAATAACACACCTGAATACGTGGTCTGTGCAAAAAAAAATCAGATTTTTGTATCAATCATTATTGCAATAAACTTCACTTGTAACAAACTTTTCAAAACTGCGCTTTTTACACGTTTTTAGCCGCATTCTGATATATATTCTTTTATTTTTTACCACATGCAACCATCGTTCACAAACCGGGTAATGCTAACCTGTGTAACTTACCGCGAAGTATTATGGATTATGTGACAAACTAGTTTAAACATACTTGCAATTTGACAATGCCCTTTGCTTTTGGTGTGAAGCATAACCGAATGAAAATGATTGCACTTCTATTATTATGGACTAATTCAACACGTCACTTGGTAGTGAAGTACTTTTATCTCCGGGGTCGTGGGTTCGAGTCTTTAATTGGCCGTATTTAAGTAACCAGCCAGTGTATGTATATTCGCCGAAATTATTTACTGGTGTAGTGGAATGGCAAACATGTGCGAAGCGTTATGAGGTTTAGTATGCAGATGACAAAAACTCACTGACGTCATGCAACGTATACAATACATAAATTACGTTTGCAATAACATTTATTATTTATACCATTAGCGTTTGATTTGCATCCCAGTCATTATTCGCATCTTAATTACATCTATGTCATCATTCTTAAATTATATGTCATTTTGACACGTGTCAACAATAAGAGCGCCAATTTGTTACCTTTCGTCAATTTCGAAGCATCTGTTTGACCCTTCGTCGCTAGCGAACATTTGTATTACCTTTCGTCAATTGCAAACCATTTGTGTCACATTTCATTTTTGCAAAACTGCTGTGCTATCTTTCCTCAATGGCCAAACACCTGTTACCTTTCCTCAATTGCAAAACATCTGTGTTGCCTTTCCTCAATTGCAAAACATCTGTGTTACCTTTCCTCAATTGCAAAACATCTGTGTTACCTTTCCTCAATTGTAAAATATCTGTGTTAGCTATCCTCAATTGCAAAACATCTGTGTTAGCTATCCTCAATTGCAAAACATCTGTGTTACCTATCCTCAATTGCAAAACATCTTTGTTACCTATCCCCAATTCCAAAACATCTGTGTTACCTATCCCCAATTGCAAAACATCTGTGTTACCTTTCCTCAATTGCAAAACATATGTTTACCTTTCCTCAATTGCAAAACATATGTGTTTCCTGTCCTCAATTGCAAAACATCTGTGTTACCTTTCCTCAATTGCAAAACATCTTTTTTACCTATCCCCAATTGCAAAACATCTGTGTTACCTATCATCAATTGCAAAACATCTGTGTTACATATCCTCAATTGCAAAACATCTGTGTTGCCTTTCCTCAATGGCAAAACATATGAGTTACCTATCTTCCATTGCAAAACATCTGTTTTACCTTTCCTCAATGGCATACATCTGTTTTACCTATCATCAATTGCAAAACATCTGTGTGACCTTTCCATAATGCCAAAACATCTGTGTTACCTATCCTCAATTGCAAAACATATGTGTTTTGCGTTTTAAAAAGGTGTGGGTGTGTTGCGGTTTATAGTCTGCTTCGATATGCATCTTCAGCGGTGTGTGTGTGTGTGTTTGTTCAATTATTATTATTCGTCCAATACAAAAGATTACTTAATTGTAATTTGTTTTTAATGTCAACGATAACTTTCATTTTAGTCACTTTAAAACCTATACTTTTTTATTATGCAGATGTTAATCGTGTGCAATTTCATAAAAAAAAAATACATTCAAATGCATACACATTTACATTCAAATACATTAGTTAAGCAGGATTCGTTCTTTCGTACTTCACTCTCTCATCATTCGCCGAACATTTCATCGTAGCTTGCTTATCGCATTGTATAAAGAAATGACATGGGCTTACTCAATCATGTGTATTGGTCAGCCTTATTTGTTGGTTACTCTGGGCCATAATTCTGTGACGACGTAATAAGGATGTTCGTGGCAAATTAACTCCCGTCCACAAGTTACGCCTGGTATGTATTTCTGCTTATAAGTATCTGGCCGGCGTTCAGAATTGTTATTTATTCTGTTACTGATCGTGCGTTGTTCTTGGACTTGGCGATTTAGAATAAACTTAGACGCAAACAAATAAAGCTTCGTTAACATTGTTTAAGAATAAATTGTTGATTACTGTCGCTGACTTAATTAAAATTTTGTTTACGAGAGCGCATTAAGCTTGAGACACCTAATAGTACATTCAATCGGCCTGGTCACCGGAAAATATCACACTTATCATAGTTGAGCCACGCTCTGAGAAAAGGCAGTTAAATGCATGTGCGTAAAGTGTCGGCTTAGATTAGCCTGTGCAGTCCGCACAGACTAATCAGGGACGACACTTTCCGCCTTTATGGTATTTTTCGTTTTAAGGAAGTCCCTTCACAGCAAAAATCCAGTTAAGGCGGAAAGTGTCGTCCCTGACTAGCCTGTGCGGACTGCACAGGCTAATCTGGGACGATACTTTAAGCACATTCATTTAACCCCTTTTCTCAGAGCGAGGCCCAATTTCGATTTACAATATCACATTCAAACCACTTTTTCAAGTACATACTCATTGCTCTATTAACTAGTAGTATAACGGCTACGGCCTTGCGAAGACCCACTGCAGTCCATAAATTCTCTTTGTGTGGAAAAACTTGGGTGTCAACTATCTCATAATCCTCGGATGATTTAACCGCACGGTTATTAAGTCTTTATAGTTTATATTAAACGGATTTATGAAAATCACGGTACAATTTATTCGCTAAATGTTTATTTATGACAGTCAGATCAAGTTATAATTGAAATATATCCATTCACGGTTGAATATACTCACCAGTAGGTCGGTATTTCAGATTAATCAAATTAACAGCATGACTCTTGTGGAGTGTAGTTGCCTTGTAATTGTTGGGTGTTATGGTGATGGTGGTCTCTAGCCTCACTCTGGGGCTTACTGTTTAATCGATTAAAATATCCGTTGAAGTTGTATTGGACTTATGTTTTATTACAGGACATGAATAAATTCCGAATTTGCAAATCACCCAGTAAGTGTAAAGCGCTTTGAAAACATTTGAATGTGATTTAAAGGGGACTACCGGTACTTTGCATTTTTACATTATTTGCATTGGTTTCTTTTTCCGAAAGATGCAGTACATGTATACTTTACAGGGATTTGATATGTCGTTTTCGGGGGTCGAGCTGGTATCATACTACAGAATACAATATTCATTGTATCGGTTTACTTTTCGAAACGAGTATGATTAAAGATATAAAGTAGCAATCAAATATGCCATTAGTGTGTCGTTGAGCGTTTAAAACAATAGTGCGGCACTTTTGAACCCCGCCATATGGGGGTATTGAGTGACTGTAAATCACAGCGTATGGAATCCGATCTCTACGACGTATGAGGTACCAAGGCTAATTAAGCTTAATTAACGTATTTTACTCGATTGTATGAAAGTGTTGATTTCTAAAATCCATTATTTTCCGTTAATGAGAACGTTTATCACATTACATGAAGGTTTGCATATGGTCTGAAATTTGTGTCGATATTCGGACACGATGAAATTCGGATTCTATTGATATTTCAACATAATACTTTAACATTGCTAGCTTTTTTTTATTTTGTTATACACACGCACTAAATGACCATAGTTCGAAGAACATAACCATGTTCACGTCCATGCATTACTAAGAATACGCTCGTGTATTTTGAAATAATACTATTATACATTGTATTAACCGTGTATTATTGCACGTGTCCCAATTCGTAATGTAATTTGGGTATTTGCAATGTGCTTGTACAATAACATTCTTGAATCACTTGCTGTAGAGAAAATTCACAATGCTCATGTAAACTACTGCAATATTTCTCAAACGTGTTTTATAACCTAATCTGTACAAACGATGTATGTATTGTGGGTGGTTGTTGTTTACTTTCTGTATAAAGCTTAACTATGCATTTCTTCAACTTTTTGCAGATCTTTCTTTTTCTTAATAAATAATTCTCATTTCGTATTTGGAGCATCGCTGTATCCAGTTATATAAATTTCGTAAACACCCAGGCGCACAAAACAAAAACCGCCATAAAAGCGAAGTTAGACAATTTTAAATTTCATTTCTTATTTATTTTTTGCTCATTTCTTCGGAAGAATTTCTACATATAATAATCAGAAACAAATATAATCTGCAACAAAACCATTTTCACTATTCAATAGAATAACAACTATACAATAATAACATATTGTAATTATAAATTAACATTTTGTCAGTAAAATAAATATATACATTATATACATAAAAAGTACATATCGCCTATAGCGTGTTCTTTTACACAAACAACGGGGCACTGGTTAGCGAGCTGACGTCACGCGTTTCTCGTGTTCATATCTACCCGACAGGCCCCGCCCCCTTCACGTTTCTCACTCAGCACTATGACTAATAACATCACTCCCTAAACCCTGTTGCTAGGCGATATCATAACATATACTCAGTATCTCAATCGAACACATTTCACAAATTACCAGTATATAAAAACTAGAATCAACTAGCATCGCTCGTCTCTATAACGTTCAACAAATAGAAGAGAACAAAAACAGCGTTAATATAGCACAATGTTACTCGTTAACGTAAACGCAACATGACGTTACGTAACGAAAGGAAAACGTCGGAATAACGTAGACCTTGACCCGTTCTTGTAAACACTAGACTGGGAGCACACTTGGTTCCCTAGGAGACAGATTGACCACGTCAACACCCCCTCACCGACACCCGCACCCCTCCACCACCATATCAGCGTACTGTTTAAGTATCACTTTGCCGAACTCGTCCAGATATAACATAGAAATCGAACTCAAAGTGGTGGGGACACAGCACGCGCTCGGTGCCGCCCTAGAGTCCACCGAGTTCACTAACGTCTGCACTATTGCGTGATTCGTGGCGTTTAAACTGTCACTGAGCGGCACTGGGCAGCCGCCGTCACAATAGTAAGCGTCATACCCGAGAGGCGCTACTATCCAGTCGTTCCAACCGACGTCACTAAAATCTACGTGTAAATCCTTCCTTTGGCACAAATTTTTGTGTCCCTGCACTTCCTTTCCGTCTGGATTCTTCTTGTTATTTTTCTTATTCTTGTTCTTCTCCTCCTTGGCCTTTCGCTTACGTTCTCGGCGCTCCTGCTCCCGTTGTTCCTTCTTTCGGCGTCTGCGCTCCTTTTTACGCTGTTTTCTACACTCTTGGCCTTCGACGCCCTTTGGGCACTTTTTTCGCTTCACTTTATTTGGTTGCGTTGTGGTCTCGTTAGTGTCTGTTTTCTTAATATCACTACTTCCCGTGCTGGTTCCCGTCTCGGCCGCTCGCCTCGGCCGGGACACAGACGCCTTCCCATCGTCTGTATAAGTCACTAGCAATGGTCTTTGTAGATTCCACTCATTGTCACTAGACTCCGCTGATCGACGCAACCGCACGTGTTTAGTAGGAGAATTTGAATTGCTAAAAGGCACGAGGCGAATTTCCAGGCCATAATTTGTCCGTGGCTTATTTTTCCATTTTAAAACTGCGGGTAAAACGTCGACCGTTATCCAAGTCGAATTAGTCACTTCTATATTTTGAACATCTATCAATCGACTGATGGGCGCGACAACGCCCGATTCTACTGGCTTCATGATTTCGAACAACTGAAGTTTGTGTTTTAATACTTTATCACTGTTTGGTTCGTGTGTGGTGTTTCGTTGTGCGAAGATCCTCAACTCCGCGTCTGCAAGCGTCTCCGAGCCCGGGATCGTGGACACGTTGAACCAGATGCGCGCGCAGGTATCTTCGTGGCAACCTTTGTTGTGAAGCGTGTCTGAAAATAAGCAAAAAATATATTTAAAATCAGAATCAAATAAGCGCGAGTGGTTAATTCGCTTTTTACAATATGCACATATTTTAAAGATAAAAACAGTCAATGTCTGGGTAGACTGCATTTTATCCTCGTATTTCAAAGTGACGATAATAATAAAGACAAATAAAGCGTTAAATTAAGACATTAATTACACATTAGCGGCGACCCAGTTTAAAGTGTCACATTTTTTCGCGTCCGGATCAGGCGTTGATATGTTTCAGTGTCTCTATTTAAGGTAACTAACAAGGTTTCAATGATGTCGAGGAACGTGTCAGCTAAGCGGTGACACAGTGATAAACATGGATATAGCATCTATGGCTAATTAATCATTTTTATTTGAAAATCAGGATTATAGTGGTTTCCGAGTGTTAACTTTTGATACGCTGTATCATCATTTAGTATCGAAACGATTTATTACAAGGAAGAACTATAAAAATTGAAGGGAAACGCACTCTCGTCAACTTGCTAGATCTTTAAAATAATTGTTGATTTGAGTGTTTATTGTTATCGTCACTCAGAATAATTACGTATTCAATACGTTACTTTATGGTTATTACCACAATAGTTTATTACTAACAACGTCAATTCAGTAAATCGGG
The DNA here is from genome assembly GCA_007657795.1 of Dreissena rostriformis. Classification (NCBI taxonomy): domain Eukaryota; kingdom Metazoa; phylum Mollusca; class Bivalvia; order Myida; family Dreissenidae; genus Dreissena; species Dreissena rostriformis. Next base: position 252,461 of record VMBQ01000204.1, read on the forward strand.
GAAAGTATCTCTTAAATCATGAGTACAAACATTTAACAAAATATTTCGTTCGACAGATTTTTTTCCATAAAAGGTCGATCCGTAAAAGCTATTCCAAGGCAGAGAATATTTACCTTCATGGAAGAAGCTGCGGACTGTGTTCGATTGCACCGCACCCTGACGCCTGGAAAAGATGGAGGGGATGTCCGTCTCCAAATCCCCGCTCTCCATCCGGTAGAGGTCAATCATATACTGGGGAATCGCAATCTCCCCTTGTTTGTGGCGCGGCCGGCGGGAGAAACCGAACATCGTCAGAAGGCTCGACTCCAGCGCCTCGACGGCGCGCCTCTTCTGCTGCTCCGTGAGGGCGGGCGGCGGGGCCGACGACGACGAGGGGCCGCCGGCGAATAGGCCGCTAGTAGACGGTATCTGGCTCTCCAACACTAGCACGCAGAGTACTAATAGACAACAGCTGTATCTCGGGTTCATTGTGAAAATGCCTGAAAATACACAAATACGATCATGTTATATGTATTAGTGAGGAACGCTAAAAAAATATTACTTACCATAAAAGGTACATTTTTTTCTTCATATTACACGCATTTCATTGTTGAATAACGTATTCACTTTTACGTTCACCAAAAAGTGTACACATACACATGTCTGTGTATTTTTTTCGGACCGAATATGGCCACAATTTCCTTGGTACCTTGTAAGTGTTTGTTGTTTCTGTTGTAAATCGGTATCGACGGGACGTAAGAGCTGAATGAAACATTGCAAAGGTATTTCTATAAAAAGCCATTACTAACTCGATTAAACAATGAACGATGTACTGATTAACAAGCAGCCATCCATCAAACCACGTGCAACAGCCGCCCACTCGATTTAAAAATTAACTCCACCTTAAATTTAAAATTTAACCCACCCTTCGTTTTACCTGCCGACGCACCGTACTACAGCGTACAGTTTAGAGTCGCGGTAAGCACGCAATGTTTGATGACCACAAGACCCGTTTACGGTAAACCCTTTGTTTGTAGTGGTTACAATGTTTGAAGAGATGAGTGGTATATGGACCGAGCTAATCTGATTCGATGAACATATACACCCTAAATGCATCATTGCACCCTCTCCTCATATCAGAGAAAACCGGAATGAGGCAATTTAATAGAGAGGCTCAATAAAAGTGCCCATATGTTCCCGCGTCATTCTCATTATCCTCATCATTAGCGAAACAATACATCGTTCACGCCAATCATTAAATAGATCTTTGGTTTACAATAGCCCGAAGGCAAATCACATATTTCACAATTCACTTTGAAATGGTTTAGCGATGTACGCAGGTGGTAATTGGCGGAGTGGTACTAATGCATTAAGAAAACAACAGGTGTACTTCATTGTCATTGCTAATAATAAGCGTATACTCATAATCATAATTAAAAATACTATGTTGAAATATTTCTAAATACTGAGAATTTTCACCCTATTTTTTTACAAAATCGAATGATAAACTATTTTATTTAAACATTATACGCATTATCATGCTTTGAGAAAATGTGTAAAATTTATCGCAAATTAAATTGTTATTATTATTCGTATTATTTTATAATGATTATTATGTTTTAATAATAATTATTGTTATTTTATAATAATTATTATTTTTATTTTATAATAATAATTATTGTTATTGTATAATCATAATTATTGTTATTCGTAATAATTAGTATTATTTATAATAAAAAATAGTATTATGTTATTATTATTTACCTACGCTTTTCAAGATATATAAATCCTCAATGATGTATCATAAAATAACTCGTATGTATTTTTTGCTTGCATAACAGATACTTCTTCGGTGGTCACTAATAGTTTTTTAAATGTCAAAACTGTTCGTGCAAATGGTTTTATACCCGGTGCCTCAAAATTTAGAATCGTGGCACACTTTCTCAACGTGTCAAAGTTTGAGTAAACCCGATATAACGACCTTCCATAAACATCTTAAAGATGTCGTCTGTTGAGTAATTAGACACTTCACAACTCAATTAATCTAATTAAGGATCGATGATCTACCAATTATCGATTATTGCAATTAATGATTTACCACTGTCAGGGGAAATAGTAAAAAGTGATTACGATCATGTAAAAATGGCAGAATATTGTAGCGCTGGGTATCAAAATCTTTTGACCTTAAAATGTACAATGATATTAGAAATATTTGTTTATTGAATTAAAATACCAAACTTATGTTGACTTTGGTGGGACATTGTGTAAATGTTTAACATAAGGGATAATCTGTGGCTCATCGTCTAGATGTGTAAAGAATTTAGGGAAATAAAAATAATCGTTCATAAATTTACTGTTTGAATATAAGTTACAGCTTTAAACATACTTCGTTGGTTACATTGATAAGCCAACTAATAAACTGACATATGCCAGTCCACTTGCAAAAGTATCTATATCATTTAATAAACTTCAAAGGCAGGTAAAAGAAAATCAAGATGGTCCAGTTTAAGTACAAAAATCAATTAATCAATAAAAAATAAACTAGAACAAATAGCTTCGGGACACGTGAATGGAAATAATATTAATCAGTATAAAATGGTTTACCGGTACATACATATAAATTGTATATGCTACAGTAACACTGGTAAAACGTAGTGTATATTATAATTTGAAGTCGTAAGATAACTTTGATATGTGATTTTAATAATTCAATAACCAGTACAAAGCACACAGAAATTCTGCCCTTTTGGAGGCGTGAGAGATGACTAGATCATGTTGTTCTAGAGTTCGAGCGTTGACATTATCTCGGGCGTACAGACAGGCGGACTGGCGGCACCAGTCAGTGGCGATTAATCACGCTATCTGGATAATCCTATTAATCCAGCCTGTTAATCCCATTATTAACAAATCAATCTCGAAATCGCATACCTATCTTCAGGTTAGTTGTCGCTTCATTCGGCTGCCAATCCCTGGCGTATCATTGCTATCAAAACATAATGATGACTTGATACGGCAATGTGATCTCTATCGTTCAATAATTTGTGCCAATATTGCGCGTGCATTAGCTGACCTTTGACTTTTCCTGCTGTGTTAATTAATTTAGGGCTAACTTAAAACGCAATGGGACCGAAATAATAATAATACAAGTACACGTAGACGCTAGTGAAATGTTTGGCCCGAATTCAGAAGATTTAAAATCTATATATAAACGCAACCTCGAGGTATTGTTTAATTCTTGATTACGTTATTTTCCCGAAGTATACCTGGTTCTTTCCAAAAATAGTACACTAGAATCATGTTACCTAAAGCCTTCATACGTCATTGTCAATTTATGATATCTTCCCATTCCTGGACCAAAAAGCACCAATAATTCGAAAGCCTCGGTTTTTTTCCCGCGCATTCCACGAGTATGTTTGTACATATTTATAGGCGCAGTTATGAAGCTGAATGAAAACCTTGGACAGTGCTTCCAAACAAGATCCCCAAATCAACTCCACGTTCATGCCAGGATACCCCAAAATAGTTGGATGTTTATTAAATAATACATCCCGGGCAATGTGGTCCGTTTCGGCACGGCGTTACAATAGATCGCTATGGCAACTGCTGACGACATTAACATTGTTTTAGAAACACAGTTGTATTCGCGCGTTGTTCGCTAACCAACGTGCTGTGTTTTGGATTAAACGTCAATTAGAGGCATGCCTGTGAAATCTCTTTATAGAACCCGTGTTTATGTCATAAACTATAAACGATTCCCCCACCTCCCGTCTCAACGCGTACTTCAAATTTTACAAATACCACACGGTAATCATTGTTTTTAAACAGGCAATACACATCCCTCTGAATGAGCTGTAGATAGGCATTTGATTCATAAAATGGTGTGCAAAGTTTTAAGTCTCCGAACAAGAATGAATGAAAATAAAATGTACGTCAAAATAATCACCCTTAAAAGAACATTCTTATGTTTTTAGACTGCATGCAATACACGTTAATAGTTGATTTAAAAAGTCCAGTCACTATCCTTAACATTTTGATTCGCATGGAGCATAACATCCATCGTACTTAGAACCAGTAAAATTGTTTGTTTAAAACTACATGCTTAAACTATAATCACTTAACACGATTACTATAATATAGACTTTTTTAATTTAACTTTTAAACTTTTAAATTCCGCCATAAGACATTCTACGCACAATACTTACGGTTTTCTCTCGGTATTAATCCAATTATCAAGCTGGACAAGGTTATAATCCGCAAGTGAATGTTTGTAATGTGATGCATCAACAACGTTTGATTTATATATATTTCCCGATTATTGAGCATATTGTTTGAATCCCAGAAACCAATATGGTCAATCGTTGTTCATAATGAGGCAGAAGCGAAGATTAAAGGATTGCTAGATTGCGTGATATAAACTAATCGATTAGAACACAAGGAGCGAAACAGGTTTTACCGCATATGTTACAATAGCCCAAGCCTGAAAATCTGCTACCAAATTTTGATAAATTTTGATTGCAATTAGTGAAAGGTGCGAATCACACTTATTGAAGACTAACAATACTTTAATTTAAAGCACAATGCAGTTGTTTACAAACTGAAAAGAATAAGTGTTAAAAGTGTCACATACCATTAACCTTTCGTTTATCTAGTGTCAAAATACAATAATAATATAGTTTTAAGTTCTTTAATTCGCTGAAAATGGTAAATTATTTAAAATATGAGAAACTGCTTTGATTTCTTAACTACTTTTATTCTATAGGTTACAATTTTATTTAAAAAAAAAATACATAATAAACAATCTGCCCCATAGCTAAGTTTTTACTGACTTTACGATGAAATTAAAGCACAATTGTTGACTGTTTAACGTTACAACGTTTCTCTATTATAAAATATCAGCCTTCCTGAACATAAGCGCAGTCCATCAAATAGATTTTTTCACTAACAATTATTTTCATTTCACTGATTTTTTTGTGCATCAGTAGGGTACTTTGTAGCGCCAAATTGAAGATCAATCGATAAATTTCAATCTCTGATATTTTGCGATAAAAAGTATAAGTTTGTATTTTTAACAATAACAAACAAATTCTCTGCTACTGTAATCAGTGAAATGGGGTGGGGGTCGTAATTCTGCCAATCGTCTTGATCTTGGGTGTCAGTTGCCATTAAAGTGGCTGGACATTATCTGGTCACTATAGTTACCAAGGTCAACAATAAAATCTACTCATGGCCGGTATACATATTAATTTCGTGCAGGTCAGCAATTGTGTTTTTCATTTTATATGTATGCATTATTTCAGTAAAGTTGAATACGAGAGTTTGATAAAATTTATCAACAAAGGAGGTATGTTATAGGTGTGCAAATGCCGTTCATAAATAATTTTTATATTTATTTTCACAACAAACAAATAAAGCGAGTGTAATACATTATTTTATTTTCTGACCTAGATGACACAACGAGTTTTTTATCGTTAAATTGGGATGCAAACGTTTCTTTAATGACGTAATTAAATACTTTCCCTGAATTTGCTGAGTAATCCTTGACGTTTTGAAATCAATTAATTGCCATTTTGGGGAAGTGACACAACACATCTGAACGATTAGACAATTGATCGGTGATTGAACAAGTTTACTCATTAAAATCACTTTTTTTCGAAAATCAATTAAAATAGAACGATGATTGTCAAACATCAGTGTTATTCACGCTCTGTTCTTTAAACACAAACCAACATATAATGACAAGGAATAGGAAATGTAAAAAAATGACTAATTCATTAAATGAGTCGTGTTCTGGAAACACTGGGCATAATGCATGTGCATAAAGTGTCGTCCCAGATTAGCCTGTGGCGTTCGCACAGGCTAATCAGGGAAAACACTTTCCGCCTAAATAAGATTTTTGCTAAGAAGAGACTTCATTTAAACGAAAAATGTCATAAAAGCGGAAAGTGTCGTCCCTGATTAGCCTGTGTGGGCTGCAAGGCTAATCTGGGACGACACTTTACGCACATGCATTATGCCCAGTTTTCTCAGAACGCGACACAAATATGAACAAGCTTTAAGAACGATATCACACTTTTGTAAATTTGTTTTAAAATGCCAAACAGAAGAAAATGTATAATACGTGTTTTTACTTTTATACAGTTATATTTTATGTGGAGGGAGGTGGAGAGAGTCAAACCAGTGCTTTGGCTCTATAAATTAGCAGGTAAAATAGGGTTTCTACCATTTCACGCCATTGTAAATGTTATTATACATAATATATTTGGTCACTGTAATATATTTTCTTCTACTTCTTTTGAGCTGAAAACGCCGTAACGACAAAAGATGTACTGCGGGCATTTATTATTCCCTTATTGTTCACTCAGTAGAAACAACGAGTTTAATTGCAAGATTATTACACTATTACCTTGTGCAACCGATGTGCATTTAACATATATTGACGTAATGCATGGGGATTTTTTTTTTACATATTTTATCAAACGTCTTGAACTAGTTTGCGGTTGCGCAAAACAAGTACGGTACATATATTTGATACAATGTTTTATTGATGAAATTATGAATAAACAAAATGTCACAATTAATAGAATTTTGTTATAATCGTGCCTCAAAAGGGATTCGAACTCTCGCCTACAAAAAGATGTTTACTTCCCTAATGTCCCGTTATTGACTGCGATTGTTTTTTTAATAATAAAAAATCTGTTTTGCCTGCGCATCCAGGCTATTGTTTGACAGATTAAGCATCTTTCATCATGAATCACATTTGATCGAGCATTATCAAATATGTTTTATCACATTTTGATCATTATCTAACTTTAAACTTAAATATCTTTTAAAGACAATTTAATACAAGTATGTTTAAGAAATAAAAACCACTGTCCCATAATGCACTGGGATACAATTTCAGGAGAATGTTATAAAATCCCATAAGTATTCATATTTTATTACAAATTATGAATACCTTTAATTATATTTATGAACGCATACTAATACAATTATGCACATTATGAGTTTTATTTACACAATTATAGAATTTGCAATAGTAATAAAGATAAGAGACCAAAATGCTAAATAGACAATCTTAAACGATATCAGTTAAATGTGTCGCGTTCTGAGAAAACTTGGCAAAATGCTTGTGCGTAAAGTGTCATCCCAGATTAGCCTGTGAAGTCCGCACAGGCTAATCAGGGACGACACTTTCCGCCTAAACTGGATTTTCGCTAAGAAGAGACATCATTTAAACGAAAAATCTATAAAAGCGGAAATTGTTGTCCCTGATTAGCCTGTGCGGACTGCACAGGCTAATCCGGGATGACAATTTACGCACAAGCATTTTGCCCAGTTTTCTCAGAACACGACACAAATGCTTATCAACCTTATATGGGATTAAGAGTCGTTAATTCTCCTTATTGTGGAGTGAAATTGAAACCACAAACTTTATGGGCAATAAAAGCCATAATCTGCGAAAAGATGCAGCTAAAATTGTCAAACAGTGTCATCTGAACGAACCACTTATTTATAGCGTTTGCACAGTATGTGTTATACTAGTTATAAAAGCACTGCCTGTAGAAAAAAACACATGTTACGAGTATCATGCCCCAGTTTATGGACTATATTATTCGGTTAAGTTGTCTTTTAAAAATGTGCTTGCCTATATAACTTTAACATTGCACATCGGGTAATGAACAGGTTCATTTTTTTATAGGAAACAAAGTGTCATTTTCATCGGCGTTAGCATGTTTTAAGTGGTGTAAATGCGCGAACTACGCACCGTACTCTTGAAAATTCCACAACACTGTACAATTAACGAACCTTTGCTAAAAATGCTGAAGCAGCTTTGGTGTACGTTAGCCGGCAAGTAATGACAATTTGTTGCTAGCGTTTGTCCTTCAAATCAACATGTTAGTCAGCATTTTGCGAAAGATCCTTTCGAACCTTTTCACGAAGCTCTTTGGTCCGTATGTCGAAGCTTCACTGTACAGCTGTGTAACGCTTACGGTCCCTAATCGCATTGCAAATCCTCCAAATAGGAAATTGACAAGGTTTATGAACTTCATCCCATAAAGGACGCGATTTATCCTAAGCACATAAATATTCTCGGGTTTACTGTTTGTAAGTTATGCTCTCTTGTATGGGGAGTAATAGGTTCGAAATGACAGTGGAACAATAACTCGCGATAACGAGGCTAGCGACGAAGGACACGGTTGTCAGGTATTAAACTCTGTCCACAGTTTATCCCCCAGCCTGGATAAAACTCCGGTGTTAATATCTCGACGGAAAATTAATGGAAGCTAACAACTACAGACGTTTAAATTTAACTTACGTTCGCTGTAGAGTTGATAACGCGCCCGATCATTAAGGCTTTCGGAATAGGGTTATGCTAACATTAGCCGAAATACCTGACTTAATCCAGATAAGAAAGCCGTTAGATTCGCTTTCTGTAATGTCTAATATAGCGGTTTAGTAATAAAGTGAAACATACACCGTTTACAATCTTCTAAACGTTTGCAAATACTTAATAGGGGCAACTTGATTGATTTGTATTCTAATCGGTCTTGCTCTTCAAAACCTCGGAAAGTAAGACTTCACTCACATGCGATGGCTCAAAAGCTTTTTGTAATGATTATTAATACACAGCAATTAACATATGGACAAACCCTCTATCGCTTGAAAGAATGCGTCGCAGTGTATACGATTGAAAGGGATAATTTAATGACAAATCCAGATACGGATCTCGTTTTTGAAAAAAAGACCGGTTCAAATGGAAAATGACAAACACACATTTTCGCCGCCGCATATTTCGCATAGCTCGGGCTTAGATATGACAAATAATAATAATTAAGATAACTGAGCACAGAACCCCGATAGGCGAAGATCAACGCGACGTGATTAGCAGGTTTGGGAGTCGTCGAACAATACGCCCGGAGTTCAAATGAAATCCACTGTGAAACCGGACCCGGCCGCGATCATGTTACGGCCAACTTGAAGATATTGGTAAGCCGGGCAAAATTGCTACTGGGTTTCTTTAACAAAGTTGCGTGTTATTCAATTTGCAATGATAAATCGCTTTTGTTAAGTCTACTTTTTGTCTGTTTCGTGTTTTGGGAAATTATATACCATCGGTATAAACATTACGGCGTTTAGCGTGAAATATTGCCGTCCTTTCCCGTGATAAATTGTACAAATATTAGTAACGCATCAAAAATGCGTCGCTCAATAAGGTACACATTTATTTGCTGAATAGCTTGTTACAATTTTAGTGATAAATAGTTTGTAAATTATGGGCTGTGTACAACAAATGTATTGAGAAAAACAGTCCCCAATTGAGAAAACTGATGATGTGTCCAATATATAAGCGGAAAACGTGTAAAGGAATACACGTAATCTATTATTAGCGTATCGTATTTGTGACAAATGATCATTTCAGGCATTACAAACGAGAGCATATGTTCAAAGTTCGGAAATTGGTCTGTGGTTTGTTCAATTCCTAAGTGTTTTTCAATTAACCATCACAATCATTAATATTTTAATTCTCTACATTATGTTACCATTGCTTAAAGACGAAGAACTGGCGTTTACATACACGAATTCATATAATTAAGTCCTTCACTTGCTATGTAAGAGTGCAATGCTTTTACTAAAGCTAGAGTGTTGATACGTAAAAAACTTTTGTTTTAGAATTTTAACAAAACTACAAATGTCAAAAGATACAGCCGTCAATTCAAGTTGTAAGATAATGGTAGGACAAAGCGTCTTTTGATTTAAAGGGCGTTTAATGCAATCATACAATATTATTATATGAATAAGACAAAACTATACCAATACAAAGGTCTGTTGGTTAATATCAAGGATTCGTTTCATTTTAGCAATAACAATTCAATGACGGACACCGAATCACGAAAAATCTTATCTGAACTTGACGAATGCTCATACGTCGAGACCTCTTGCGCAGAATCAATGGATGCACATGTTGATGGGCAAATGATAACCATGCGTTTCCAGTGCCAATTGGAATACTAATTATAAGCACACTTGGTCTTTAAATGTTGGAAAACATTAGTTCAAACGTGTGTTTGTTAATAAACGGACATTTAGAATGTGCTTGTTTTTAATAAAATACTGTATTATTTTTTAATATACTCTAAACTGGAAAAGGTGACAAGCGTTAGCAACGCCTTTTTTCCACTGAACAGTTATTAATTGAAAACGTTTTTATAATTTGTGCTCTGTTAACTTTTTTGGCAGTGCACTGGCCAATAATTTCAAGCATTTTAATTTCCTAATCCCGATGACATGGTAAAACGTTCGACGGCATCTCTCGCGCAATTCACCGATCAGTGCGAGCACCTGGTGTGCTTCTAATTCCGGCCGACACCTTAAAACAAAAGCGTTTCTGCGTGTTTCGAACTAATCAATGATCGGGAAAGAGCCTCGCGCCTGTAACAATTGCAATTAGACGTAATACGTTATCCTCCACCTTTGACAGAAGACATTAGCGAAATGCCTGCAAGCCCGTATTTAATAAAGAGCGAACGGCAAGGGGGATAAATCCCTGTCATTCCTAGCAAGATACAGATCGGAGACTGGGAACAGGTGCGTGAATGCGCGTGCCAGACTTCTGGCTGACAACTGACTTTCACTTTGAATTGCATACCGCAGATTAAAGCCCTTTTGACACTAGCCGTGAGTCTCGGTACGCTGCATGTTTGCCACTGATGTTGGGTGTAGGTTTTTTTTGTAATTTCTTAGAATTTTCTTATGACGCAAATTTAAGTGTCGGTGCACTGTAGTTATGAACCAAATAGCTTAAACGGTGCATGCATACTTCTGAATGTTATTCGTGTGCATAATTAAGAACTATAGAAAGTGCTAACCGCGTCAGAAGTTTCTCTGAACGTGCTGCGGTATGCGGAAATACGCTGGATTATTTCACGAATTATATACGTGGTACGTGTTACCTTATATCATGCGATAAGTCGTAAATTAAGCCATCTAAGTAAAGCTGAATCAAAGGACATCTGTCACACCTATTTGTTACGTCCAAACGTTTACTTGCACGTGTGTTTTCCTGGACTATAAACGAAGCTGTCAAACGCGTAAAGTGGCGTTCCAGCGTACTAGCTCGTAGATATATATCAACGACGTAGCCAGTAGGTGTATGTATAATTACATTCATAATTGAAACATAAATACCGAAAGACATTTTTGTTGTCGCTGGCGCGCAGGTGGTTTACATTGAAAATGAAATATGGTTGAAGAGACGTTTACATTTACAAGTAAAGTGTAATAAAAATGTCTTGTTAAATAGCGCCGTACAACTTAATTCTCTGACACCACAACGTTGAACTCGCATATTACAACCGGTTAATTCTGAAAAGTTTAAGCTAATAATGGATATTGAGCGTCACCATATGTTAATAATGTCCGAAATAAAGCACAGAATTGTGAGCAGATGTCCACATCTAAGCTCTTTTTATGGGTTTTGATGAGAAGCATTTTGCGACACAAGCTTTACATATGTGGAATGATCCCATAATTTCATGTTAAATTCACTATAGTCACAAATGTTCTGATCGTCAAATGTTTTCTGTCCGTTTCGCTATCTTAAAGGATCGACGATATTATCTGAGCATATAGAACACCACTCACAAACTCCCTTATTGGTGGGCTCGAAATGGATTCAGTTCCGCAAAATCTACATGAGGTCCGCTCTGGGAAAACGGGCTTCATGCTTTTGCGTAAAGTGTCCTCCAAATTAGCCAGTGCAGTTCGCACAGGCTGATCAGGGACGACACTTTCCGTTTTAATTGAATTTTTCGCTTACAGGAAGTCGCTTCTAAACTACAATCCTGTCTAGACGGGAAGTGTTGTCACTGATTAGCCTGTGCGGACTGCACAGGCTAATCTGGGACGACATTTGACGCACATGCATTAAGTCCCGTTTTCCAAGAGCGAGGCTCACTTGTAAACAGCAGTGTGATGCATGCGGTGAGTTCAGCAAGAAGTAACGTAGATTTATTAACATGCAAACATGGATCGTACTATTATGCCACGATTGTCACAAATAAGAAATGATTTATACCGTCGCATGAATGAATGTCGACATCTATGAGTTTGACTGTTTAGCACGAAAATGAACTATATACACCAAAAACCTGTCTCAGCGTTTAAATGGTGTTTACACATTCTTGGTAGGAGTTTGAATTGTAGGCAAAAAGTAAAAGTTGGGAAAGTGTGTTGACAAAGGTAATGTGGCGATTGTCAGAAAATACAATGTACTTCCAACAGATGTCGACTTGGTGGTCGAATACGCGCATCAGATATTCTCAAAATGAGAATTGGTCCATTATAGTACATTCTGGTGTTCATTGTAAGATGGACTTCTATTTTCCTTTTTAGGACTTAACTAAAATTCTAAAACCGCACTTGTTGATGCATAGAAACCACATTGCGCTCGCGCTACTAATTAAGGCGCTTGTTCGAACTGCACAACTATCGGGGGTTGACGTGATCAAAGATATCTAGCCATCTAGATATCTAGCCATCGCAAAATTACCCCCCTGGCGTACGCCCTCCGAAATCATCGCATTCTGTTGAGCAATCGACGAAAAAATACAGCAATTAATAACTCGAGCAGAACATATTTAGGGCTTGACTCGTTATGTTTTATTAATGTTTAATAAATTGATACATGTATTATGTGTTGCGGATTTCCTATTTGATCATGTGCAAATGTGATTTTACATCGATAACATTTAATTCGATTTGTGTTCATAGTACGACTTCATACGAATGAATGTTTACGCAAAGCGATCTTATATTACGGGAACTTTTATACGGAAAAATCTGTCACACCAAAATACTATAAAGAATTCTCTTTTCGTTCTATTGCGTGCAAGTTACACTTCGAAAAATGTATCTCCATAATGGACGTTTTTATCACAAAGGCATTGTTGCGCTACAAAAAAAAGTGCAAAATCATCCTCATCACTGCTCCAGTTGCTCGGGCAAATAGTAGAAGGACATTGATAGTACAACATGAACATTTCGAAATTCCACGCGTTTTCCCCTTTGATAACCTATTCACAAGTTTATGGTATGGTGTATTTGTGTAACCCAAGACGAGTGCATTGCTCACTAAAGTGCCTCTGAGTCGCGAAGGGTCCGCCTCAGACCCGGCTAAAATATCAAGAGTACCCGCAAACTGCACCTCAACTGTTGTTTACGGATGCCTCAAGTGGGTCTTTGCGTAGGATGTCATTATCGAATTACTCGAATGTCAATAAAACATCATCTATATTCTCTTTAATAGCAACGATCACACGAGATCTTTGCACGCGTTGAGCGAACCTGTATCGTGTTTAATGCTATGCGTGCTGACAGTTTTATTCGTAGTAATCTGCCTTGTTCACAGAAGTTATCTCTTCATCACCTTCTTGTCATGGCCGATGGCGAAGTATGGACGTACATCCTATCAGATTCTGCGGGTTATGTCGTTAACAAAATGTTCGTTTCAGGTTTCCCGATCAACTCCTAAATGCACTGATCCTTGAACTTGAATTTATCAGAGGCTTTCTCTAATTGTTCTTTCTCATTGTAAAAACACCTTTTTTGTTGGAAAAAGTTTTGTTTCATAGCATACACTTCAAAATATCGTTAAAGGATATAAGATCTACACAGTTGTGTATATTTTAATTGACAATTTATTTGTATTAAATAAAATCCCTGTTACTAAAATACTAGGACCTTAAACAATGTTTGGTCCTGTCACCTGAACCCAACATTTTTACGCCTTATTTATAAATCGGTATGTCCCGTTTTGCTGATCATGTCGATGTCTTTCTTAGATTACGTTCGTCGTTCATAGCCAAAGGGTCTTTGCCTTTAAACACTTCGGACTTTTATTACTGAAGATGACATTGCATTTATTGAGGTTGGACATGGGTTAACAAACTTAAAACAAGGGGCGAAGAAACTGTTTATGATCAGCTATTCATGTTTGCTTGTACATTTATTAGGACTGGTAAAACCACGAATGACATGCAGTTGTCGATGAGTTCTGTTTTGGTATATATACATTGTGCAAATTGTAATAGATTTAAACATATTTTCATCTTGTCTTTTGATATATAACAAAATATCAAATTATGCTTTGTTCTTGAATAATGTTAAAACACGTGGTGCGGGTATTTAAGTGCAAACGCATACATTTTTATATATTTTAAACTGAAAGTCAGACTGTATGCAAGCCAACGAATGACTTATTTCTCTGTGTAGAATTAGACATTTGGTATGTAACATTGATTGAGCGTTTTAAGCGAGATTCGAGCTAACGGTCGTCTAGAAGGGAAATATTTTATTAAATTTGTTATGTCACTTGTGAAACTCCGATTTTCTGAGACAAATCAGAAGTTTGGTATTAAAGTAGTGTATACGTTTGGCACATTGAGCGTCTTGAGAGATATTCCAACTTTAGATCGTTTAATCTTAAAATAGCCAGAAATATATACGTAGCTTAAACTCAAAAGAAACCAACATCATTGTTAGATCGACAGTGCCCTTTGGCTTTCAATTTACTTCGTTTAGACGAAATCTGCATTAATATATTGATAAATGAAACTAAACACCTAACATAGACATGGGACTAACATTTCTCAGAATAATTTCTCTCATTATCTAAAACGCACTAGCGCAGACATCCATAAGTCACGTATGATGGCGTTTAATTTGTAAGTTTACACAATATCACCGTATTTAAACGTATTGCTGACAAATGCTGGCGATTAATCACTCCCAACCTGTATTGTATTTACCGTCTGATCTTGAAGTTACAATATCGTTATAGTTAATAAGGCTGTATATGTGTACGTGTGTGCGCGCTCTCGTTTGTATGCAAATGGTCTTCGGCGTTTGTTAACGCCTGAGTAGAAAGAGACTATTTCTCTAACATTCGGTCCCTTGACTCTGTGAACCTGCGCTTTTGAACGAAGCAAATCGAGGCAACAAACCGAGAATTTTCTCTCCTTTCAAACATCTGACTTATAAAGAGACCAGTGTTCACTGGTTCGTCAAGCAACAGTTAATACCGATGCGACTTCTACACATTTAACCCCCGAACCGCTTTGTAAAAAAAGAGAGAGAATAAATGACTTTGAAGTGTTTTATAAATGCACGTGGTTAGCCCGCAGTTATTGTTAACACCTGGCCTAGTACGTATGTTTCTAATGCCATGCGTCGCTAATGCTTCTGTTTTTATGTCTAAATTTCATTGTCGCTGTTCACACAGGTGTCGTAAACCAGAGGCGGATTTCACTCAAGATTTGAAGAAAAAAATGCAAGTCGAACATTCATTCATGTATGATAGTAACTTATTATTTTTATTTCGTATAATCCAGTAAAATAAATTTGAAAATAATACAAGATCAATGAAAATGTATGTGTGCATTCTACGAGATCGAGCCTTCCTAAGAATTATTATGTAACAGTTGCATTCTTTGAAATTATGATTATCATAGGCTTTATAAACAAAGTACTACTAGTATAAGATTTAACTATGGACGGACGGTCCCTTGAATGAAATGAGATATAAAAACATGAGAGTTTGAGCAGTATTTTTGTCCCATGTTTTACTTTGTTTCCTGGTAGAAAAAAAAAGACAAGAAAGATTAAGATATATATCTGCTGATAACTAGGAACTTCCTCTCGATCGACACATTAGATGCATGTCTAGACTTATACGATTAACTGGCATACTCTCATCAAAGAATTTCATAGAAGCTTTTACCCCTTGGATGCGTGCTGTAAACATTTCAGGAAAACACAAAGTAAAAACTCAAACTGGAAATGAACTACAAATTACCTAGATCTCGTACAAGGCTAATTTGCATCAAAGGTTTGACATTTCCCAGATATGCAACTCTTCGTAACAATGACGAAAACCTCCCTCGAATCTGATGAGATTTATATTAGTGAAAGCGTAATAAAAACACTAGAGAAGCTTATTGTGATGGCAAATTTAGCGAACAAACGAGCAAATAACCGTCAGGTATATGATTCGAGAAGATTAATAATCGCTTGCATTCGCGGTAAATCAGCCAGGACCGCATTGTTTACTACGGTGAACCCAATAGCACACGTTGATAGCAATGTTGGGCAGATATACGGCTCTCCTCATTGAGAGACTGGCGAGCAATGATTGTCAAAAACTATGCTCGAATCCCGCGACACTGACATCTATAGACGGTAACTCGCTCCGACTGCAGTGGTATTTACATTTACTACTGTTTTATGTGTGGTACGGGAAAACCGTATGGTTTCGTTATTTTCAAATCAAATTGCCCGTCACAGCGCGATTACCAAAACACGAGGGCAGTGAAATTATTTCTTCTTATGCGCTTTGAAGTAATCGCGAACACAGATTTACGACTTCTACACAAGTTTAAATTGTTTAACCATAGTACTTTCTTGGCTATACTGCGTTGTACGTAAATTATTTAGTTTTGTGGTATTTTTGGATACTAGTAGTTGTAACTTCAATATTTATACGAGTCGCGTTCCGAGGAAACTGGGCATAATGCTTGTGCGTAAATTGTCATCCCAGATTAGCCTGTGCAGTCCGCACAGGCTAATCCGGGACGACACGTTCCGGCTTAACTGGATTTTCGCTAAGATGAGACATTATTTAAACGTAAAATTCCATAACAGCGGAAATTGTCGTCCCTGATTAGCCTGTGCGGACTGCACAGGCTAATCTGGGATGACAATTTACGCACAAGCATTATGCCCAGTTTTCTCAGAACATGACACATGTATCGTTACAGTCAACGAAAAGGTATTTATAATTCCGATACATTCTATGATACTATCTCTTTACCGCATTGAAGTCATTAAACCAGTTAATCCCCATATTAACTTCAATGTATATTTATGATAGGCATTTGCCATAAATTATGCAGCTCAACCTCATTGAATCTGGCGGCGCTGTGTGGCGTTTATTTATTTATTTATGACTTAGAAATAGTTTACACCACTCTTTTTCGACAATAGTTTAATATGTTTATCATTCGCATGGCCAGACAATTTTCTAATTAAGCATGACAGCATTACTTCATAGTTGATCGAACTTGACAATTAAACAGGGTTGAGAAATAAGCAAAACGTGTGCCTAGAATATTGCATAACAGGAGAAAAAAAAACTTACTATCTTACTATGACAGACATATTTGTGTACCGTATGGACTTATGCCTTATGTACACTCAATAATATATTGTCAGAAATTGTGTGCATTTATCGACATATATACATCGCCAGTAAAGACTACGGAACAAGACTGGAAACAACGACAGCAACAACAACACCATAACATTACAACAACAACGACGTTGGCAAGAAAAACGTCAATATGTATTCAAAATATAAATTGCTAAATTTAATAAATAAACTTTAATTTAATAAAGAATGGGTACCTACAATGCTATCTGATATTGGTCCCGTTTACGACGGGTTGACTTCGGATTACCATGGTTCGAGTCTCTACCCCATGTGTCAAGGGATGTCCCTGGGGTCAGTAGGGGCTAAAAGTCAGTCGTCTGCGTTGGATATAAGTTATAACTCCTTCCTTATAAAAAATAAACCCGCTGGTCGTAATCTTCGATTTCACTGACACTTGAAAATTTAAGTCGTCCTTTTTTCTAATTTGTTATTATTTTTCTTGTATCTCCCGTAAGATAATTAATATATTTCCTCTCACATCTGCACGCACGAAACAAAAACACGATTTCAAATTTCAGCTCATTCCGTAATCCATTCAGCTTTAAAACTTCACTATATCGATACGTGATTTACTTAACGTATACCTGCGCGCCTGTTTAAATTGTAACCGAACAAATGTGTCAATGGATTTAAGATTTTGTTTAAGATCGTGAATACTTTTAAATCCTTCCACTCGCGACGAAATGCGGTTTATATGACAAACTCGACCATTATATCTATTAATATCCTCCTTCCTTGCTGGTATATTACTATGTGCTACAAATTGCTAATATTTTGCAAGAATAATAAAACACTAAATCTGAAACATTTTCAATTAGACTTGGTTAAGGCAGAGTGTATTTAATAGATTTCCCTCTTAACTGCCGGTAAGTCAAGACCAACGTGTCGAGTAGAAAGCGGCTCGCTGATTGGCTGATTCGATTTTGCCCCGCCTTCGACACGCCCAACAGAGCCGATTTACACATCGCGGACTTGTAGGACTGTCATTACCTCGTCAATGAATGCTCTCTGTATATTAAGCGACATTAGGCTATTCAGTCAAGTTTTATGATTAAACGTTTTTGTGAAATGAGTTTAAATCAGAACATGTTGTGGGGTTTAATATTTTAAGCAGCTTGGGTCTTGCTGGTGTGCGTGTATGCCGGGGTTTTACTCATTTAGCTGAAATTGAACAGATCGACGCGCTATTCTGCTTCGTTGTTAAGTTTAATGAAAATTAATTACCTGAAT
This sequence comes from Dreissena rostriformis, assembly GCA_007657795.1. Lineage (NCBI taxonomy): Eukaryota > Metazoa > Mollusca > Bivalvia > Myida > Dreissenidae > Dreissena > Dreissena rostriformis. The sequence goes on from VMBQ01000204.1 coordinate 270,936, forward strand.
ATCCAGGCGGGAGTGCTCATTAATGTTTTTTTTTAAGTTTCTAATACAGTCAGTATTAAAAATAGTTAATAGACGGTGGTCTACATGAACGTCACTTTCGTAACGTGGTACCAAATCTTTCATCCTCACCATGTTATCATCGTCGTCACGCGGTACCAAATCTTTCATCCTCACTATGTTATCATCGTCGTCACGTGGTACCAAATCTTTCATCCTCACCATGTTATCATCGTCGTCACGTGGTACCAAATCTTTCATCCTCACCATGTTATCATCGTCGTCACCTTCTAGGTCATCGTCATCTTCTTCGTAACCATCAGCAAAAACAACATCATCGCCAACAACACCATCATCATTCATAATCGTCGACAGGAACATGATCATTTGACCATCGTCGTGGTCATCACCAGCATCATTAATTGAGTCGCGTTCCGATAAAACTGGGCATAATTCATGTGCGTAAAGTGTCGTCCCAGATAAGCCTGTGCAGTCCGCACAGGCCAATCAGGGACGACACTTTCCGCCTAAACTGGATTTTCGCTAAGAAGAGACATCATTTTAACGAAAAATTCCATAAAAGCGGAAATTGTCGTCCCTGATTAGCCTGTTCGGCTGCACAGGCTAATCTGGGATGATAATTTACGCACAAGCATTATGCCCAATTTTCTCAGAACACGACACAATTTACTGGGCTAGAGCAACTTCCTTCACCTGCATGGATCTTGCCATTAGCATCAACATCACCATCTTTTTTATTTTTACAAGCGACATCCTCCACAATCGTTGTTTTAAAGAAACATAAATATATCTACGCAAAGATATATAAATAAATAATGTATGTTTATTGATAGATCTTTGATCTACGACGGTCTGCTGTGTGAAAGATATATTTAAATTATTCGGTCTCAAACGATTCGGTTGCTTTTAAAGTGGTAGCTCATTAATTCCAGCATTTTATGTTGTGCGTAAACAAGCAGGGGCATTACTTATCTTATTTTAGTCACTAGAAATAAATTGCTGTAATCATAAAGGAATTATGAAGATCGGCAAATCATGTTTATATTTCCTTGGCAACTTTACTTTTACGAGAAAACTCAGAATAACAAGCACTGTTACAGAGAGCAATGAATGAGAACAGTCCTTCATAAATACCATAAATACCATAAAAGCGGAAAGTGTCGTCCCTGATCAGCCTGTGCGTATTGCAGAATATTGTATTGCATTGCTAATCTGGGACAACACTTAACGCACATGGATTAAGCCCTGTTTTCCCAGAGCGAGGCTCATTTTTTTTTACAGAAACCTTGCTACAGTATAGAGTGTCCCAAGCAATTTTTTCAACATCAAACATAAGCTGGTATAATATCGCCACCACCTGGTTATTCACTGCGAGATGACACATATTGAATTTATATGAGTCGCGCTCTGGGAAAACTGGGCTTAATTCAGTTGCGTCCCGTAAAACAGCAGATAATAAGAAGTTTATATACGATGTCTAATGTTACATACATTTACACATGCATACTCAGCCACTATAACGATTCTGTTTCAAATTAATGAAACATATACCGCTAATGAATGGCACCGTGCACTCGTTCACTAAGGACTAACGCTGATAGATTTCTCAACCAACAGGTGTGCTAGAGAAGGGAGGGGGAACGCGTGTGACGCATGCGCATTAACCCGTGACAAGGGTTCAAGAGACCCGCCACTCGAACACCGCTGCATCATCATTAATAACGTGTATTCTGAGGTGTAAAATATATCGTTTGCTTAAATAATCCCTTTATAAGCCGGGGAGCTCATTTTCGGTTAAAATAAATACCTTAAAGATTGTATTTGTTTTCACGAGATAACATGATAAATGGGTAAGCTATTAGCGGGGCATTTGCTGTTTTGTTTTTGATATCAAAGAATGTTTATGCGGGGTTAATGGCGTGTTTTTAGATGATGATACTTAGCGTTAGTGGGTTTTCTGTGTAACACACTGTCGGAAAGGTGCAGCTGTATCCGTTTTGGGGATTTTATCTGATACTTAATTGCGTGAAAACTATATGAGCCTCGCTCTGTGAAAAGGGGGTTTAATGCATGTGCGTTAAGTGTCTTCCCAGATTAGCATGTACAGGCTAATCAGGGACGACACTTTGCGCCTTAACTGGATTTTCGTCAAGAATATTCCTCCTTTACACGAATAATACAATAAAAGCAGAAAGTGTCGTCCCTGATTAGCCTGCACAGGCTTATCTGGGACGACACTTTACGCACATGCATTAAACCCCTTTTGCACAGAGCACGACTCATGTAAAAGTTAGTTTGGATACTACCCGACAGAACTAGGTAGTTGCGTATGTGTACGGTACAATACACCGTCTTTGCAAGAAGTGTTGTAAACATTTTAAAATATAATTTACATTTGCGGAAATACAAAAATTGAGACTGAAATATTGTTTTATAAAACTATTCAAACGAAGCCACTAATCTGTTCTTATTTATTGGTGATGGTATGTAAGGATAGAATCTTTTAGATATAAATGTAGTCTGAAATTAAGTATCGCCGTATAGCAAACAGGTTGTTGTAGTGTTGGGCTATTTTTCGATGGAACGAATTTATAAAATGAAATACGTCGCGATCATTAATTTATTATTTCCATACATGGGCTTCTTAATTAATAGGGACAGACAAACCGAACAAACAAGCAACGTGTGTCGATGACGGGAATAGATTTTTCATTCCTTCAACCGGACCGATCATTTTAGTAATTACGCCCATCATGGGTTGCGCAACCTGTCATCGTTAACAAGATGTCACGCGGCCAATAGACAGGCCTACATTGTCCAGGCGGATAATTGCCGAGGGCACCCGAATGTAACTGTTCCGCATGGTGAAGGTCGCGCGCAAAATCAGCGACCCAATTTCATCTGCTTTGGACTCGGGAAAGTATTAACTCTCGCACTTCTGTTTGGAAACATGACCACATGAACATGTGTACGCAAGGCAAATGCTACCATCCAATCATTTGCGTTTTAAGTGCAAAGCGATCCCATCTGCGTCCTTTGGTTTGAAAATAGTGCCCAAAATAGGAATCAAACTTAGCTACGTTGTCCCTAATTTTTGATAATTTGGAAGCGTTCACTCTTTGTTTCTGTGTCTTAACTACTTAGAAATGACGCGTTACCTCATTAAACTTGAATTAACTATTTCTGTTTCAATAACAATATTCAATCCATTACACGTTGTTATTAAATCAAATCTAATATTGCTATTGGCAACTACGACCAGGGGAAGTAACTGTGCCATTTTTGCACCACACCTGGAAATACCTGGTATGCGCTTATCGTTAAAAAATGTTACGTTATTGTTAGTTTTAATATTACTCTTCATTAGCCTCGCTCTGGGAAAACGGGGTTTAATGCATGTGTGCACAGTGTCGTCCCAGAGTAGCCAGTGCACCCGCACAGGCGAATCAGGGACGACACTTTCCGCCTAAACTGGATTTTCGCTAAGAAGAGACTGCAATTCAACGAAATATTCCATAAAGGCGGAAAGTATCGTCCTAGATTAGCCTGCATCAGCGGACTTCACATTCTAATGTGGGATGACACTTGCGTTAAGCCCCGTTTTCCCGGAGCGAGTCTCATATCTATCTGAATTATTCATAAATATAGTTCACTTATATTGTTTAATGTGAACGACTGATCAGCATTGATAAGTACGCGATGTTATTGAGTTGCTTATTTGTCTTACTTTGTGTCATTGCAAACAACTGCGATAATTGAACGAAACACTGATAGTAATCGACGAGGCACACTAACTTTCCGTTAGACCTTTAGTTCACACACACAAATACATCGTACAGATATTGATCTATTAACACGTGCAATAAAACACCGTGGTCAACAGATTTCGGCCACTCATTTGTCATGGACCACCGTTCAGTGACCAGTGTCCCCCTTCAAATCCTAACTGACCAGCTCGTTAATTAATAACAACGTATGTCATAAACGCCAAACGTCAGCTGGTTTATTGAGACGTTGATACGTCTGACAATTACGTTGCAATTTATGGGGCAAAAAACGTCGGAAGAATTCAGGTCTTGTAAGTGGCAAATATCTATAAACAACTAATTAATAGTATGTTCGCATAGCGTTTCTTACAATTTGAGTTAAACGTATTTGGACGTTTATGATTTGGTTAATAATTTCGCAGTATCATCATTTCAAATGTGACGTTTATTCGTGTGTAGTGGGCGTTTTTACGAACAAACACATGCAATCTATGGTAATAAACGTAATTATTAAGAGATTTACAACATCGTTTATTGATTATTTTTTCTTTGGTCATCTTGGGGTGCCGCTTTTGTTGTCAATCATGTTATGTATGAATTACGAGTAAATCTTAACACTAAAAGCTGGAGACAGAATTAAAATCTTTCTTAGTTAGGCATGATCGAAAAACTGAATTGTATTGAATGCATTAACAAAGCAGAAACCAACGACATTCAGATCGATTAATTGTTGAAACAATCGTGAAATATACACATTTTGTAACACATGATTTGCTGAATTCCTCTGATCGGGTACTATTGGTTTTGACAAGTGCAAAACTAAAATATAAACAGGAAGCAGAGTACCTAATCATGCAACATACAATTAGTAATCGTTTGTTTTGGGATATTCATTCTGGTTTGTCCCTGGGTCTAATTTGAAAACAATTCTTCCTTTAATTGTTCTTACTATTGTACAAAGAGTGCGCCATTAGAAACACTAGTTGATTGATTCACCGTGATTACTGGTATATACTTCATATGCAAAATAGGTGACCCATGTAAGTGGTGTGCAACCCAAAACCGTACGCACGTGCGTTTGCAAGCGCCGCTATGACTGTCACGGCGTTCTGACAGACGCTTGGAGTTGTGCAAGCTCCCACCTGGCCTGGACACAAACCAGGCGTTGTCTGTCAATCGGACAGTTCGCAGGGCGAACTATTAACGTCTAATTCGGGGATATAAAAGTTGTTCTTACTTCCTGTTAACGCCTTGAACAACGTGTTCTGTTCCACGATCGCTGTCATTCAAGTGTACGACTTAGAAAAACGACGTTCTTCTTCCGTTTTGTAATCGCTTAAACATGGACTTTGGTAGGGATATGACGACGGTACAGTACCAATTGAATTGTCACATGTGTATTATATCCCCTCGAAACAGTTGTGCAGTGAGTCGTCGCTTTTTGTTTGGAAAGCACGTGATCAACGTGCAACTGGTGCGAGTGAGCGTACGCTTATTTTACTATGGTTTAGAAATGATATTGTTGCGTCGATTGAACCATTTGCACTGCATATGAATTTATTACAGTGTGTTAGAAGTTAATGCTACAAAACAGAGCGTCACTTTGTTTAAATCAGTTATGTTGTTTACTAAACAACACACATTATGAAGATTTATTAAAATATATTTTTTTATATAAGAAACCCAAATAATGATCTATCAAGTTGTTGGCCATTAGTTTTGAACGTTCAAACCTTAAACACTAAATCAACAGGTGTGTGAAAATCACGAAAAATGCATTGCATTGCGAGCACAAAAAGCAGGCAAATAAGAAATCGAAACGGTGCACAGATGAACAGAGGGTTGACTCCGTGCCGTGTCACTAGCCATATTAGCCATCCATTTCCCGTTAAGTTACTGCGATACAATAAATACGGATTTTACCGAATATTTAATATACAACATTTATATATTTAAGAAAAAAATGCAATAGCAGGACTTTTCCGGAAACCTCCTTGAAACATTTCAGGGAATTTGCAATACGTACATGTGTAAAAAAGGGTTTTCTTGCGAGTCATCAACGCAACGGGAAAAAATCCATAAAACGCGCTTTACAATAGTAAGGATATATTAATTATAAAAAGAAACAGATATAAATGATAAAAGACAACGAAGTTATTATTATTTTGTCAGGAAATAGTGATTGTCCATTGCAGCAGATTGCACAATGTGTGCAGGCAAACCCAACAAACAAGCCGGTTCAAGTAGTGTCGTGCAAGTCCTCAATCCTCTTGAAGAAACAACGCAACCGGAGTATGATATGAATTGTACTTATACGTTGAATGAATATTTCAATAATATAATGCAAATAAAATCCCGCATGCACAAATCTTATACTGCAAGAGAGCACGAATATCCCATGCATTTATCATGTATCTTTAATATAATGCATTAAAAAGGACTAAAGCCTGCTGTACGGAGCCGCGAGAAGACCTTGCAACCTCATGAACACCTGTGGACCATCAACGCTCAAATGTGCGACATTCAAAATTTAATGACAGGCCTTCTCATTCCCGAAAACGGTTTGAGCGACAGTTTCAATCGTACCTTAGTTCATAAGTGTGACTGTTCGCGACTGCGATCGCGCCGGGGAGGACAGGGGCGATGGCGCATTGTAACATGGGGTTCAAACACGGCTGACAAGAAAATTTGACGATTGATGTGTACAACAAAGGGCGTTCGCCAATATTCAAACATCTGAAACAAATTTCCTTAAATAGCCAGTTTGTTGTAAGATCAATTATTGACACGCAAAAGCACAGACCGTTCTGTGGGAAGTATGGTAGAAAATTCGACACAGGTGTTAAAGCGATTTTTCAAACGACTTTTATCTCATAAACTGTCAATTAAGCCATTTGTACCTCTAGGTATTTATTGTAAACAAACACTGGGCCCGTAGTTGACACAGGTCGACCGGGATAAAAACGCCAATAAAATCGCAAACAAGAGCACTATGGTGATGGAGTCCTCACATTGACGGGGGAGGGGAAGCCGCGCTATGTACTTGAATAGATAGCGGAACATACCAGGTGCCGAATGAAGTTGTCGCGTTCTCGAAAAACGTGCTTTAAAATCACAATTCATTATTTTTATGACAACATATTTAATCATCCCGGAACGACATTGGCAAATCCAATGCTTAACTTACAAATCCGGATTATCAACTCGTGTAAACCCAGCTGCTAATTTCTGAACTCGTTTCTATAAACTGTAAAAAATATTAATGTATGAATGCTACACAATCGTGCCGATCACCCAGTTCCCATCATACAAGGCCCGATTGAGAGTAACATAAATGGGGCTTGCACTCTCGCATTTTGCCCTCTTCAGCTGGTCGGAATTACACACAATGCGAGATGTTGAACATTTAACATTTTTCATTCTTGGCAGGTATCAAACGACAAATGATTTGTTATTAGGTAAACGCCTTTTTTCTTTTGCTTGTCTGATCCATATTTATTATTTATTTTCGCAAACCTTTTAAGGGGCTTTTCTTGATCAGAGTTATTTTAACATCGTCCACGTTTTGTACTTTCTATCGTTGTATTGAGCAGTTTGCGTTTGTAAAATATTCATTGATGTTTTACCGTTGCTTTTAGGAAAATAGTATAGTCATTTGATTGCCATGGACAATTGGCTGGTATCTCAGCATCGCATTACAGGGTCGTTCAAGTTCTGCTTGTTTTGTTGAACGTTTAGGGACAAGTCGTGACGTATAACGAGTTATTTGCATGAAAAGTAACGCGTTATCCTATGCCTGCACAAATACCGTTCCACGCTGTATACATCATCACACTGTATTAGTTTTCATTTAAAGTAGATATTCTTTACTATATATTATTTCCGAATGATACGGCTACACGTGGGACATCTCTTAAATTAAATCCGAGTGAATTGTTTTTGCCTTATCGTCGTATTATATTATTTCAGGAAAGCTGATCACTATTTATTGGGAAACCAAGAACGAGCTTGTCATTTCGAACAAAATAATTGTAGTGAGTACAAAATAATAAATTAAGAAATACTTTAAAGTGAACTAGTAACATTTCAAATCCGGTTCCATGAATTGCTATTCTATTTCCAAAATCTCATATGTGTTTTAACCTAAGAAGTTACGTCATTGTCATATCAGTAGCAATTTATTTAATTGCTCTAATAAAATACGGTAGTACAAAATCATAATCATATAGATTTTAATTGAAATGGACTATGGCCGTGATTATATTTGACAGAAACCTGCTATCTGATGCCAAACGCTAAGAACGAATACAACTCGAAACAAACGAAACCAGTCTTGGATAATAAGCTATTCAATAGCCGGCCATAAATTTTCGTCAGAAGATTGGGATATACGCGGGTGTGGTTATATAGATTATCGCCTCGTTCCACATAAATCAGCCATCTGGATTCAGACATTAAATGGTATAATTTATAATAGTTACCGGGTATTTCTTGAGTGCCGATTAAAGGCTGTCGAACTGCAATTCAAGTTATACAGCCACGAGCGATCATTATTCAAGCGCTTCTGTAGCTATTATCTTGTACAGGCGCAGGAATAAAATGTTTCGTAAGTTCTGGTTTCACACAATGGCTAAGTATGATTAGATCACGAAAATAAATAACATTTTTACAGCGTCAAAGTTATGTTGTTGCCGTATAGCCTAATCATTACACTTTTTTAGCCGCGCTATGGGAAAACCGGGCTAAATGCATGTGCGTAAAGCGTCGTCCAAGATTAGTTTGTTCAGTCCGCACAGGCTAATCAGGGACAACACTTTCCGCTTTTATGGTATTTAGCGTTTTGAGGAAGTCACTCCTTAGCGAAAATCCTATTTAGACGGAAAGTATCGTCCCTGATAAGCCCTTGCGATTTTCCGAGAGCGCGCTCATTTATATTTTATGCGTCTGTAAAAGCGTCACAAGTTGATCGCCAAGTGCATTGTTAAATATAACTACACATCCTCATTTTTTCAAAAACGTGGGATTTACAAGTTAGTATATACGCGTAAAAGACTAAGTTTAATACTTTACTACAAATATTTCGAGTAATGAACGCAAACATGTTTAACATGTATGCACGGTCCCTGTGTATGTTCGACAGAAACATATTAAACAAACAGCGCATCATGCGGCGTCTCATCTGGGTCTACGCTGTTTGCCAGTATAATCGGGTTTATCCTATACTTATACTTATAACTACCAAATGTCCTAGAACACTAAACCACGATGGAGAAATAAAAAATGAACTTAAAAAACAACAGTTCTTCGTTGTGCACATTTGCTTAACACCTATAATACGATAACTGATAGAGATAAATCGTTTCGGAAAGAAAATGGGAAGATAGTAACCGAAGTTTCAAATAAAGACGATTTTAGAATAATAAAAAAAAAACGCTCGTAATTACAATGCATTTTATTCCACTGTTACAGCGAATTTAGTTGATTAAAGCCCCGTTGAATAAATTTCTGCTATAAACCACGGCACGAAATGACTTCATTTTTTCGACAAAATGACGTCATAAATCCAGCGAAATTATCCCGTTAAACTAATTTTGTTTAAATAAATAGGTTTACTGGATAAAAAGTGGGATAAATAGAATAATATTCTCGCCAAGGCTCCTGCTTTTTGTTTTCTAAGCCTCGCATGATAAACCTGATCTATAATCAACACTTACCTATTATTCTCTATATTTATACACATGTAATTATATCTTAGTACCTTTAACATATAACATTAGTCTAAGAATTGTTTGTTGACATCTGACATTCACACACCTGTCTGAAACCACAAAACAGAGTGTTGTTTTTTGTCACCGCATTGTTTTTCCCTATCTTTCATATTAATGCTCGTGTTTTTATACTGTTTGAATGTCAATTCTCCGCAATTTACTTATGCGTGGGAGCAAAAGAAAGTCGCGACCACATCTATCATTTTGGTTAAATCATAATTAACATTTTCTCGAATAGTTTAATTAAATTTAAATACATAATTGCCCCTTGCTCTTTAACCGATGTTGGCCACACATTCAAATAACAAAGCATTAACTGACATGCTATGGAAATGCGATAATTAATTCCGCGAATGGTTTCATTGCAATGTCATCATCAAATAATTATCTCATAACATGTGACGATAAAGCATGCGTTTAATTGTCGTCTCAGATAGCCTGTGCAGTTCGCATTTATATAATTTTTCATTTAAATGAAGACTTTTCTAAACGAAAATACAGTATACACTGAAAGTGTCGTCCCTGATTAGCCTGCATGAACTGCACAGGCTAATCTGGGACGACATTTTACGCACATGCATTGAGCCCCGTTTTCCCAGAGCGAGCTCTCCCATCTTCATGCAGATATGCTGTTCGGAGCTCTCATATCGAAAGGAGATTTGCTTTTAGGAGCTCTCCTATCTTCAAGCAGATTGGCTGCAGATTTGCTGTTCGGAGCTCTCCTTTCTTCAAGCAGATTTGCTGTTCGGAGCTCTAATATCTTCAAGTAGATTTGCAGTTCGGAGCTCTCCTATCTCCAAGCAGATTTGCTGTAAGGAGCTCTCCTATCTTCAAGCAGATTGGCTGTTTGGAGCCTTCCATCGCCATGCAGAGTTGCTGTTCGGAGCTCTCATATCTTCAAGCAGATTTGCTTTTAGGAGCTTACCTATTTTCAAGCAGATTTGCTGTTCGGAGCTCTCCTATCTCCAAGCAGATTCGCTGTTCGGAGCTCTCCTATCTTCAAGCAGATTTTCTGTTTGGAGCTCTCCTTTCTTCAAGCAGATTTGCTGTTCGGAGCTCTAATATCTTCAAGCAGATTTCCTGTTCGGAGCTTTCCTATCTCCAAGCGGATTTGCTGTTCGGAGCTCTCATATCTTTAAGCAGATTTGCTGCCCGGAGCTCTCATATCTTCAAGCAGATTTTCTGTTTGGAGCTCTCCTATTTTCAAGAAGATTTGGTGTTCGGAGCTTTCCCATATTCAATGATATTTTCTAATTGGAGCTCTCCTTCTTCAAGCAGATTTGCTGTTCGGAGCTCTCATATCTACAAGCAGATTTGCTGTTTGGAGCTCTCCTTTCTCAAGGCAGATTTTCTGTTCGGAGCTCTCATATATCCAAGCAGATTTGCTGTTTGGAGCTCTCCTATCTCCATGCAGATTCGCTGTTCGGAGCTCTCATATATCCAAGCAGATTTGCTGTTTGGAGCTCTCCTATCTCCTTGCAGATTTTCTGTTCGGTGCTCTCCAGTCTTCAAGCATATTTGCTGTTCGGAATTCTCATATCTTCAAGCATATTTGCTGTTCGGAATTTCTCCTATCTTTAAGCATATTTGCTGTTGGGAGCTCTCCTTTCTTCAAGAAGAGTTGTCGTCCGTATAATTAAGTATCGCTGAGCAAGTTTTCCTATTCCCAAAGCCAAATTTTAGTCGATTGTTTCCCTTTCCCCAAGCAGAGTTGCCGTTCGTTTATATCTTTCCTGTCTCAAAGCAGACTCGCCGCTCGGGGCTCAATAGCAATAATCTTGTCTCAACGGTCTAAATGTATTTCAGTTGATATTTATTTACACACGTAAAATAAACTTTTCAAAACTGTAAACACGCATTTACGTTGATATATCGGTTCATATGCGCAAGAATCTTGTTAAAGCGGTAAAATGTATTAACTATGATATTTAGGCAAACATGTAAATGAAAAAAAAAACTACTGGTAAAATTGATTTTTGTTTAAATTATCAGCTTCTAATCCAGGCTTAACAAAAACCGTGAGCTCCGAAATTAGTGATGTCTGAGTGCAATTCCTCAAAGCTATGCCTGCTATTTTCATACACATACGCGCCGCTACGTATAAACATTTAATTTGTACCCAGCTAAACAAATCTATCTCCCCAAGCTGTTTAGATGACATTTTACCCTTGACAAAACCGCGCGAGGCACCTTTGATTTGTATCTGGTCTCTTGGTGGATGAATATCTTGCCAAACTCTCAACGGATTTATTCCTCCAGAAAGAGCACACCGGATGGGCTGATGGAAGATCTAAACAGAATATGATTACATATGATTAAACATGATTATATATGATAAGGTTATCAAGCTAAGAAGATATTATGTTGTTCATCAATGAGCTTTGTGTACATTATTTCTTTATAGTAGTGCATGTGCACACAATGCGTCATTTGGCTTATAAAAACTAGATATATAACTATAACTATAACTATAACTATATATATATATTATATATATATATATTT
>VMBQ01000204.1:283425-356335 GCA_007657795.1 Dreissena rostriformis
TATGTGTGAATACATGGATTGTCTATGTGTGAATACATGGATTGTCTATGTGTGAATACATGGATTGTCTATGTGTAAATACATGGATTGTCTATGTGTGAATACATGGATTGTCGATATAAATCAGCTAACGTTAGAAATTACGTTGAACAGTGTTCTTTGCTGTTTATATGAATTGTTCCGTTGTCCTTCAAACAAAACAAACACAGCTGCAAACTTCGACCACCAAAGCGAGGACGTTTTGGAACGTGAATTGTAAATGTGTTTGCTTTAAAACAACGACATCTCATGACTTTTTTTTAATGAAAATTCAGTTCACATGGTCAAGTGGACTTGAACTATTTGTTAACTTCCGGTGAACATGGGAGACGTGTTCTCAATCATTTGTTAATAGTTCCTATTCGTCGGTAACATCCCCTACGGATGTCAACGTGTTTACACAACTATGTAACTTTTGACGCACCAAGACAATTCGGTCTCCGCTCCAGTGGTGGCAAGGACTTTCTTGACACCATATTTGTATACGCACATGTAACGTTGTTTTCAATGGTAATCCAAGTTTAATATGAATGAGTGTTGCCTTCAGTTTGCTTCGGACAATGCACTTTCTTACATATTCTCACTGGTCGTTCAAAACGACAATACGTACCGTAAATGGTAAAAAAAACGTCGACAAAAATTGGCGTAAAACAGAAAGCACCGCACAGTGAAAGGGTAACAGAGTACAAGCGCATCTGTTGCGTTCCTCGCCCTTCCTAAATGTCTCGAAATAATTTCCGTATTTACATTATTGCAAGAAAATAGCATCTGTTGTGTTTACTTGAACCGCATTGAGACGTCAGATGGCGATGGCGGTTTGCCTACAGGTGCGCGGCGTCTGTCACCGTCACCGGGGGTGGGGACCCGTGCAGCTCCGCGGTGAATAAACACGGTAAACAGAGATAAGAGCGCCCAGGTGTGTAGGTCGTTAGCAGAGACCCTCCAGGCTCGATCCTAAGCCAACAGGTAGTAACCGTTATGTAAATAGTCAAGATTTATGTTTTCTTGTATTTATCGTTTGGATCTCGTTTGGATTTTCATCTGGCAGTTCGCTCTACAGCAGACGTATCGCGACTTCAAGAGGAAGATGTTTTTTACGGGTGCGCACGCAACTTAAACAAGAAAACGGTGTGTGGCAACAACGGGCTCGGTTAGCGGGTAGACTTATAGAATATTACGCTGGGATGGGGTTCTGAGAACTTGTAACAGTCGAGTTGGTTGTGTGAAGTTATATCGCACGAGTGTCGTTGCTACTTGACACAACCTACGAGACTGACAAATGCTCCTAGAATACCATATTAAACGAAACGTCATTGTCAGACGTTGTCGTCACTTTCTGTGTCAAGTTAACGTCGTTTGTTGAAGCATTAAGATAATATCCAAAGTCGACCGAACATTTGTGTTGACATAAAAAAGAAGTCCGACGTTTAGTATGATAAGGAAATACAAGACGCTAGTAACTGAGAAGGCTATTCTATGGAATCAGGATAGTGCCATCTATAATTTCGCCCTTCTTTCATCAAGGGCGATACACGACATACGAAGCGATACACGATATTTTGCGCGACAGTCGCGGCGACGCACGATATTTTGCGCGATACACGGAGCGACGCGCGAGAATGTACCACGAAATATCGCCCTTGTGTAGGTAGCCCAAAAGGCGATATATCGTGTTGAATATATCGTGCGTCGCCGCGACTGTCGCGCAAAATATCGTGCGTCGCCGCGACTGTCGCGCAAAATATCGTGTATCGTTTCTCGCGTTCAAAGGGCGACGCACGAAACAAGAAGCGACGCACGATAATTTGCGCGACAGTCGCGGCGACGCACGATATTTTATTATTCAAATATCGCCTACATTGTTTATTATCCGAATTTCGTGTATCGCGGTCTCATTTCAAATCGCGACACACGGCACACGAAGCGATACTCGATATTTTGCGCGATAGTCGCGGCGACACGCGATAGTTGTTCTGTTCAAATATCTCTGTAATAATATCGCTTGTCGACTGTCGCGTTTTCAAAAAATCAGGAGAGACAAAAAGGGGATATTTTTACGTCATTAAGCATGTGCATCAAGCATGGACGCAGACTCTCCGCGTATCTTCATCTTCATCATCATCATCATCATCATCATTATCATCATCATCATCATCATCATCATCATCATCATCATCATCATCATCATCATCATCATCACCATCATAGCCATCATCGTCGTCGTCGTCGTCATCATCATCATCATCAGCGCCATCATCATCATACAATAAATCACGATTCGGAGCGGAGTATTGTAAAATGAAATCTCAAAAGAATTGAAAAATTATTTGTCGGAATGTTATTTTTCTCATTGACTGCTGTTTTAATATTTGTCCAAATATATTTATTATTATCTTTATATCAAGATTTGGTAGCTTCAGAATGCAATTTGAATGAACACAATTGTATGCATATGTTTAGCTCAGCTGTGAAGATTGAGGGAACAATTTATAGAAGAGCTGTGAGAATCACCTCCACAGTGTTGCTACTGTTCCGCAATTAATAATACTATATTTTTATTTTTATAGATGGCACTATCCGGATTCCGTACTTTTCATATTTTACTGTAGAAGACAGAAAGTATTGGAAGCAGAAAATCGATATGTATATAATAAATATACATGTATTCATTTACAGGCTAATCAGGTAAGACACTTTCCACACAACCCGGATTTTCGCTTTGGAAAGACTTCATTAAACGAACAATACCATACAAGCGGAAAGTTTCGTCCCTGATGAGCCTGTGTGGACCGACTGCACAGGGTTATCTGGGATTACACTTTACACATAAAAGCCTTGTCGAAAATCGCTGAATACTTGCCTTATTTTCATCATCGCCCATATAACAAAACGTGGTCGAAAATACGTCGTTACGTTTGGAACGTATTACAATCCACTTAATTAACCAATCATTTAATAACTCTTATTTGTCAATAGATGCGCTTTGTGTTTCATATAAATATATATCATTTGTGAACGCATCAACTGTCAATTTCAGAATGTTCAGTCGGGAATTTGATCTTTTCGAGTGGTGTCAACTGAATGAATCACCCTGTGATAATGTCAATGGCGATGTTAACATTAATTTTAATGATTCAATACGCTCGATATTTTCCAAATACATCTCACTTGTACAAGAGTGGCAGTGTTTCGCCGTCAATGAGTAAATTATTGATGGATGGACGCGGAAACTTTCCCGCCCAGCTGCGATGCGTCCATTATGTCGCACGTGCGTTGCATATAAAGTTTATCTACAAATGTCAAAGCTCAACTTCTCGGAATTAAACACGATTTATACGTTTATCTGAAAAGTTTTTGTGTGTACAAGCGAGCTTTTTCGGCTAAGGAAAAAACATCTTACATGCGAAATGTTTGTTATCACCTCTGTGGTAATACACACCCTTTCCGCCTCGACGACCGAGGGCTGACTTCATATAACTTTATTGCAAGTCACACGCAATGGATCAAATGTTCACATGTCTTCTCAGAGGTGACGGACATGCCGTTTACATGACGAGTGACTAGTCACGGTCGTGTTGTTCATATGACTAGGTCTGTTATCAATGTACCACAATCTGCTGCGTCCATCGTAGCTGGTCCGTAGTCTGGAGGTAACAGGCTGGCTTCACGAGTCAGCGATCGCAGATTTGAGCTGCCACCTCGCCCAACCCGTACCAGCACGTGTATCGCAAGAGACGATAATGTGCCGTGTACTTGGTGCTTCGCAACAAACTACCCGAGGGTTCCCTTCTGAATCCTGCAGTATCCACCGGTAAGGAACTTCACACAAAGTCTTCTGGGGTTAAGGCCATTTTGGAGAACACCCCTATGCACTTGATCAAAATAACCACACACCGCAACCAATAATTCCCCGGACGAACAAGATGCAGCTCCACCTAATAAATATTGAAAAGCCTCAATGCGTTCATATCGTGATATGCCAATGGTGCGGTTTCAGAAAAAACCAAAGGTAATGACACTACTTGATTAGCCAAAACGGATTAATAAAAACTCCAAATTATATTAAAAATGAAGCATTAAACTCATATGCGTGTAAAAAAAAACGCAACAGACGAAAGTGGTTGAATAATGAGAACGAATGTTATCACATACAACGAACAGTGCGGCTTACATAGTGGTTGACAACATGGTTTGGTTCAGACTATTTAGAATTGGCATCCTTTTTAATGACTGTTTTATAATTTATACTATTCAATCTCTTTGCCATTGTGCAACATTAATCTTCGTAGCACAATTGCAGTACCAGTCTCTTACTATACTCGCAGTCAGTTTTTTGTATTCAACAATCTGTTGTACAGTCGGTACCGCTGCGTGAGACATTTTTGTCACACGAGTTGTCGTTTAAAACAAAAGCGGAGATGAATTTCGTATACTAGTATACAAATCAAAATTAAACATGTTGGCATTGTTTCCAAATTTCAAATCTATTCTCTGAAACATACAAACTACATCATGTATTATTTCTTAATTTTAAGTGTAAAACAGCATTGATTGGTCTGGTATATGAGTTGTTTTCTTTTAAAAAGCTCGTTTTAATTGGTCCAGTTTTACAGAACGTCACCAGCAACATAACATCCCATTGGTCAATTTGTCACAGAACCAAAAATCACCCAAGCACTTGGGTTAAAGTAATATAATTCACGTACAAGCGTGTATACTTACACATAATCGACTATCGTACATCAATTAAGTATACAAATAAAGAATTGATTTATAACGGGGTTCAAAAATTATTTATTAATTTATTCATTCATTTATCCATCCATCCATCCGTCCATTCATTCATTCATTTATGCATTCATTCATTTATTTATTTACAATTTAATATATCTTTGGTATGCTGTTTTTTAAACATAAAAAGTAAGGCAAGTGATATTCGATTTTATAACTTAAAAACCATCTACCCGATAAAGAACGTATAAAATGCAATATCGAAATCGACACAATCAATAAATAACACCGATTTAACTGCGAGTTCGGGCCGATAAGCCCGCGTTACGATGGGTGGGGTACGGCTAAATGGGTACACATGAAAGTCGGCCCTGATGGCTTCTGTCAACGCAGACATCGAGCGCAGCCGGTGCGCCAGATAACGCACGACACGTGTTTCCCGTTCGAACGCCGCTGTTGTCTGGAAGCGATAGGATGATAGGTTGTCATCGGGATGTTGCATGGATTTCGGTTACTTGCGTTTGTTGTTTGTTTTTCTTCGTCAGTGAAACCTCTTTTCTCCTATCGAGAGATTGGATGTAGTATATTTTTATCGCGAGCACCGGAATTTCTCCCATATGACCGAGCACCGGGTTTCTCCCAATTGGCCATCGTTCCCACAAGACTTGTTAGTCGGGTTACGGGGATAGTGAGAGATACGAGTGACGCCCCGTCCCAGAGACAACCCTGTCTTTTAGTGGCCAATCTGATGCGCCTATTGCACTGCATCTCGGTTAAACGACTCATGCGGAAGACGCGTTAGTAGGTTATCGAGAGATGGATGATGATTGATACATTGTCGAGTACGTTTTCCAGGCACACCTGTGTTTAAGACATGATTTGCAAGATAGATTTATGTGACCAAACTTATTTGCAAGATAGATTTAGGCGACCAAACTTATTTGCAAGATAGGTTTATGTGACCAAACTTATTTGCAAGATAGATTTATGTGACCAAACTTACGACCCACGATTGCAAGAAGGGAAAGGCACATATATCATCACTGCAGCATTTAGTGACGTCACCTCCTTGCTGCGGGCGTTGAAAACTCAAGGTCACGTTTTTTTGTTTAATGTGATTGCATTTTAACCTGTTTATTTGAACTCGACGGTACATATTTAATAACAAATTAATTGTAATTATAATGTATTGAGGGCAGACACTAAATACGTAATTGTTCAAACATTCACACTATTTTGAATAATAGGCACTATATTGATATATGTGTTTCTTAAACATATGACGTAAAAACCTTAATGTTACTATGCATTTAAATGCATCCTTTGAAAGTCAAGGTCCATATTCATCAACCTATTTCACAAAAGCCATTATAATAAAGGATCATTATGCTAAATATTTGCATTGTTCAAACAGTAATAGTGGTTAAGTGCCTGTACTTGTATGATTCGTAATTTAGAAACTATTTTGTGTATGATATACGCAAAATGTTACCGATTATATTTGCAAGCGCTTTAAAAGAATTTTTTGCAGTATCTAACATTATTCTAAGGCGATTCTTAATTTAAAAAAAGGTTTACCCCATGTCAGAGAGGTGGAGATATACTCAGATCGTGACGTTGTATAGGCTACAACTATATCGGTCAACGAATGTGTTTTAATTGTAATAGAATGGTTATTGCGATGTTAATTTTTGACGATGCTGCTTCAGCAGCTCGTCTAAGTTATCATACCATGAACAAAAAAATCACAATGGCGACCTACCTAAAAGACCGAGAGAGTCCGATTGAGTAAGCTTCATTTTCTCAATCGGCACACCTCGTTGATTATCATTGAAATATGGGAACCAACAACAACAATTGGAAAATGCCGAAGAACATGTTAAAATTATAAGGAAGCTCGATAACAACAATTGAATACGATGTTAATTGTGACGTTCGCAGCGATTTTCAAAACTGTGGTGCAAATGCTGACACGTTTGACTTGCCTGTGTCAGACAAATTAGACTAGCCTGTGTCAGACAAGTTACACTAGCCTGTGTCAGACAAGTTGGACTAGCCTGTGTCAGACAAGTTGGAATAGCCTGTGTCAGACAAGTTGGACTAGCCTGTGTCAGACAAGTACGATAAGCCTGTGTCAGACAAGAACGACTAGCCTGTGTCAGACAAGTTGGACTAGCCTGTGTCAGACAAGTTTGACTAGCCTGTGTCAGACAAGTTGGACTAGCCTGTGTCAGCCAACTTGGACTAGCCTGTGTCAGACAAGTTGGTCTAGCCTGTGTCAAAAAAGTTGGACGAGCTTGTGTCAGACAAGTTGGACTAGCCTGTGTCAGACAAGTTAGACTAGCATGTCATACAAGTTAGACTAGCCTGTGTCAGACAAATTGGACTAGCCTGTGTCAGACAAGTAAGACTAGCCTGTGTTAGACAAGTTAGACTAGCCTGTGTCAGACAAGTTAGACAAGCCGGTGTCAGACAAGTTAGACTAGCCTGTGTCAGACAAGTTGGACTAGCCTGTGTCAGACAAGTTAGACTAGCAAGTGTCAGACAAGTAAGACTAGCCTGTGTCAGACAAGCCTGTGTCAGACAAGTTGGACTAGCCTGTGTCAGACAACTTGGACTAGCCTGTGTCAGCCAAGTTGGTCTAGCCTGTGTCAGAAAAGTTGGACGAGCCTGTGTCAGACAAGTTGGACTAGCCTTTGTCAGACAATTTAGACTAGCATGTGTCAGACAAGTTAGACTAGCCTGTGTCAGACAAGTTGGACTATCCTGTGTCAGACAAGTTAGAATAGCCTGTGTCAGACAAGTTGGACTAGCCTGTGTCAGACAAGTTGGACTAGCCTGTGTCAGAGTAGTTAGACTAGCCTGTGTCAGACAAGTTGGATTAGCCTGTGTCAGACAAGTTGGACTAGCCTGTGTCAGACAAGTTGGAGAAAGGATTTCCAAATCTTTCCTGATATTCTATTCTTATTTTTTTTAAATTATAAACCTTAACCTTTAAGCTTGTTATGGTCTATGTGTTACAATTGTCGAAAATGAAAAAAAAAATCAATGCATGTTTTTGTCTTGATGTCAACAACCAAAGATTAGCTAATTTAACATCTATGCGGCGTGGGGAAACGCGTCGGCCGATGCCGCGCCATTTCTATTTATTTTTAGATTTGATCGAGAATGTTACCCTCCTCCCAGTTAGGCTGAATAGGTCAAGTTCCCCACGGGTTCTACTTCCCCGTACCCCCAAAAAGTTGTTCGTACCCAAAAGTTTTCGTACCCAATTTTTGTTTCGAACCCACATTTTTTTCGTACCCACATTTTTTTGGGTATAATTTTTCGTACCCAAAATTTTCGTACCCCAATTTGTTTTCGTACCCAAAATGTTCGTACCCACATACACAATTGTGGTGATGTAGATAAACTTAAATTTATTTTTTTATATCCATCCTCTCTAAAAGCATCGTCACACCAGTACTGTCAGTACTTTGATTTTTGGGTCACTTAACAAAGCCATAACACATTTTAAACTATGCCTTGTTTACTTTAATACAAGTTTGAAATAACAAGTACGGATTATTGCGTTGTACTGTAGTCATCTAGTGGCTCGTCCGACCAAAAGTATTGGCATATTGGCTTGATTTGTTTTGACTTACAAACTGTCAAATTACTTACGGTTTAAGTCTTTATGGATATTTCATTCATAATCACATGAGTTAGTCTATCCCGTGAGAAAAATATACAACAAAACACAGTTTATCTTGAATTCCATCAATAACTGCCGAAGCATTCCAAATCAACAATTGTTAACGTCATTATATTAATGGCGTTAACAATTGTATTTAATGGATTTATATATTGTGACACCGGTTGTGATGATAAGAACCGCGATAATAAAATACTCTTTTGAGACATAATTGTTAGATTTGACAAGGCTGGAATTTAAAAAAAACTCACACAATTCATTTCTGTCACAACCGAAGTAATCTGTGTTTTCTTGCATTCATTTATTTAAATTGCAGATTGCATTCAACAATCAATCGAACCGAAATAGATATTTAGCGTAAACAGATCACTTGAATAGTATTGTGGTTCCTGGTTATAAAAGGCCGACCAATTTTGCGTTATGCATACTTTGTGCATAAGGTATGCGGTTGTTATTTGTACGTTCAAAGATAATTATAATGATCGCAACTGTAAGATTCGTAAATATGCGCTCTGGGATCGGAACTCTAGTCCCCCTGTATGTCAATGGTGGAGAATCTTATTGGATTATCTTCCCATGTTGAGGAGTCAAGAAAATGCCGCCGGTGCAGAAGCGATTTATTTGATAAATAATTTGAGTGTAAGCATGTTTTATCAAATTTTTAATGTATGTGTCATACAGTGAAATGTTATTAGAAGCAAGTTATTTTGAACTCAAATTAAAAAATTAAATACCAAAATAAACAAGTCATGTGTTTGTGAAACACTATGTCCACTTTTGAGCGATTTTGACCCATATATTTGATCTTTGACCTTGAATGATGACCTTGACCTTTCACCACTCAAAATGTGCAGCTCCATGAGATACACATGCATGCCAAATATTAAGTTGCTATCTGCAAAATTGCAAAAGTTATGGACAGTGTTAAAGTTTGTGCAAACAAACCAACAAACCAACAAACAAACAGACAGGGCAAAAACAATATGTCCCCCAGTATAGACTGGGGGACATAAAAACACACACATTGTTATGCTAGCAAAATTAATTCACAATTTGTGTCAATGTGCTTACATTTTTCTCACAATTACCCTTTCATTGTAAAGTTCTCAGCCGACGCGGGATAAATATAATGAATTACATATATACACAAATCAATAAAATGACAAAAACGGGATTTTTCAACATGTTAGGCCGGTTTGTCGCCTGACCGTAACTTTGACATCACAGCATGAGGCATCATCACAAATTCCGCAGTGGCATATCGCGCACAAGAACAATGTTTCTTGATGTTTTAACATTTCTCAATTATGACTTTTAGCCAATCCTTAAGTAACTACGACATGCGTTCTATATGTACACGTGTGTCACGCTGACATATACGAATTAAATAGTGATAAAGGATAATTGTCGTTAATTTTAAAAGAAAGCAACATTAACATTTACTGGTATTTACTTAAAATATTTAATGTATGACATCAGGTGGCAATTGTTGTTAAACACGATACTTGATCACGTAAAATGCTCCACAAACTAGACATAATTGACGGATTGAACATAATTTACGAATACGCTAATAAAATTAAGTGATATAAAACAATATACGTGATCATATCGATCAAGTTTGAGAAAAAGAACAGGGTGCTGCTGAAATGAAGCACGTGTGACACCAACGAGATTGCCGAAATTTATAAATAATATGCACAGTCCAGTGGTTTAAATGCTGCAAATGAAGGCCGTTTTGTTGCTCGTTTGTCATATACAACTTAACAAATGAAGAGAT
This sequence comes from Dreissena rostriformis, assembly GCA_007657795.1. Taxonomy (NCBI): domain Eukaryota; kingdom Metazoa; phylum Mollusca; class Bivalvia; order Myida; family Dreissenidae; genus Dreissena; species Dreissena rostriformis. The sequence continues at coordinate 293,670 of VMBQ01000204.1, forward strand.
TTGTATTATGTATCGGTTCACTTGCCTTGAGTGGCATCAAGGTGGAACCAAAAAGCGGATGCTAGGATCTTTCGCGATTCCATATTTACCATTTGTCCCATTCCCTGTTTTCTTATTAATTCTGTTGTAAATACACGGTTTAAGTTAATCACATTACCGGTCATTCATAATCTGTTGACTTTCACAGGCACTCGATGACAAAATTAATGTGATACTCATATACAGCAGTGTTGACGTGAGTTTGCGATACGCGCTGTGCAAACTGTGTCCACCTGAGCTATGGTCGTCCAGGTATTAAGTTGAATAAGCTGCAATATTAGACGTATACATTAAGATATACTACGAATGACCTGACCGGTGTTCTTCTGAAGATACCGGTAATATAAAAGTCATAAACGTTATCTCGGTGTAGAACAACACCGATGATTAATTTAGTTGTTTTATAGCCAAAGATATATACCATAAATATTGGTTAAGTCTCTCCTAACGACCTTTATTAGAAAATAATCTGCGTTTCGCGCCGGTAGATGCGAGTAAATACGGCGATTACTGTCTACAATCACACAGGTGATCCAAATACCCACAGACGTCATAAACATACCGAACGCGGTGACGTTCTAGAAGAGGAAGCGAACTTGTCCGTTGATATACATGGCCNGGGGGGGGGGGGGGGTATCCGATACGAGCGCAAACTGTAGTTCGCATATCGCCCACTAATTAATAATATTTTTTTTCGCTGATTATCTTGAAATGGATTATACTGTGGACATGATTAGAGCAGAGTACGAAGTTTTGTTTCGCAATCATTAAAACGAGGATTGCAGCAACTGCAGCCTTATTACATATGTTTTGCTTTAAAGCGTTATAATCCAATCTTTCGTTGACATTTTGCAAAACGGTAAACTTTATTAAGGCTAAAGTGTCAAGTTCTTTGATGCACATTAGCGATGTCATCTCAAATGTTGCAAGCACAATTGAACAGAGGAGAAAAGCGTTTGTACATTGCGTTTGAATAGACATTGGAAGTAGGTAAGCTCTCGGATTAGGCGCCGCGATTACCACCCATATATGTTGAATGTTGAAGTGGCGCCTCTAACGGCTTTCCGGAGTCACGCGTTCGACCCTTGACAAGGAAACGACAGTTGCACGGAAAGGTTATCGCGGTTTCAATGGTGACTCACGCCGTAGTAGTAATCTTATAGGAGAAGAGATTATAACGGTGATATCATAATAATTAAAGAAGTTGTTATATAGGGAAATCAATTAGCGCTACGTGTATTTACGTCATACGTTAAAATATTCCATGTAAATATAATGCATTTCATCAATTTTTTTTAAATGTCAAATGTCATTTTAAAGTAAGGCGATGTATAAATTATACACTCAAATATGTAGCTATTATGTGCCGAAGACTTCATTAGCCCTACTTATTTGGCAAACTGTCAAACATCCATAACCTTTGTACATACATGAGGAAATGTAGAAACTGTCGTCGAAGGCCAAGGCAGATAACTAGTCAAATGTTCTAGTCTATGTTTTGAGAATATGTATCATTGTATATCAAACTTATTTTTGTTACATCCGGAAACCTTTATCTGTCATTGAATGTATCTCTTCCTTAACTGTACTTTCAAAACCATTAATACATCTATTCCCACCATAATCTATCTTTTGGCTAGGTTTCAAGTTCGTTAATTGTTTTTATCTTAATTTGCTTTTTCCATAATAAGTGTCGGAAAAGAGACAATTTAGAGAATGTTTACCTATTCATCCGGTTACTAGTAGTGTCTGACTACTATAAAACTTTAGAAAAAATGAATCAGCATCCCTAGACACATAGATTTCTTTTCATCATTTGTTTTCTGTTATCTAAATTGACAACTATCTGATTTGAAAGCCGTAATAAAGAATAAGCAAGTACAGGCACTGCCATATAAAAACATCACTTACGAAGTAATCTTTGCTTTCTTGCATTTATTTCTTTATATTGCGTATTGCATTCAACAATCAAACGAACCAAAAAAGATAGTTGGCGTAAACATATGACTTGAATAGAATTGTGGTTCCTGGTTATAAAAGGACGAACAATGTTTACGTCATGAATATTTTGGGCATAGGTTTAGTTGGTAATTGTACGTTTTAAGATATTTTTAAGGATTGCAACTACTATTGATTCGCAAATATGCGCACTGGGATCGGAACTCTGATCGCCAATCATGTCAAACTGTGGAGAAACTTATTGAATAATCTCCTTCTTTCGAGGAGTCAGGAAAATGGCGCCTGGTGGCACCCCAGGTGCGGCACCGATTTTAACCAATAATTGGAATGTAAGCATGTTTATCCACTTTTTAATGTTTGTTCCATAACAATGAAATGTCATAACCAGCTATGTAATTTTTACCTAAAATTAAAAGATATAATACCCCAAAAATAACAACATATTTTTATGTTATCAAAATTAATTCACAATTTATGTCAATATAATTACATTGTTCTTACAATTACCTTTTTATGTAAAAATACTCAACCGAAGCGGGATTAATAGAATGAATAATATATTTACACAAATCAATGTTATGATAAAAATTGGATTTTTGTTTCAACATGTAAGGCCGGTTTGTCGCCTGACCGTAACTCTGACATCACAGCATGGGGCATCATCACAAATTCCGCAGTGGCATATCGCGCACAAGAACAATGTTTCTTGATGTTTAAACATTTCTCATTAATGACTTTTAGCCAATCCTTAAGTAACTACGACATGCGTTCTATATGTACACGCGTGTCAAGCTGACATATACGAACTTTATGGCGATAAAGGATAATTGTCGGTAATTTTAAAAGATAACATCAGTGACATTTACAGGTATTAACTTAAAATATTTAATGTGTGACACAGTGCTTGTTCGAGTAAAATGCTACACAAACTATACATAATCGACGGATTGAACGTTTTTTACGAATACGCTTATAAAATAAATTGATATAAAACAATACACGAGAACACATCGATCAAGTTTGAGAAAAGGACCAGGGTGATACTAAAACAAAACACTTTTTACGTCAAACAGTTTGCTGAAATTTTGAAATACAAGTAATATGCAAAACCATTGGTTTAAAATTGTAAATGCTTCTCATGAACTGTTGCTCGTTTGTCATATAAAACTATACAAATGAAATAACGTGAATTTGTGATAAGCGCCGTGCAAACTGTGCCCACCTGGGCTGTGGTCGTCCGGGTATTATTGGCATCTTCCGAAGATACCGGTAATATAAAAGTCATAAACGTTATCTCAGTATACAACAACACCGATGATTAATTTAGTTGTTTTATAGCCAGAAGATATATACCATAAATATTGGTTAAGTCTCTCATAACGACCTTTATTAGAAAATAATCTGCGTTTCGCGCCGGTAAATGCGAGTGGATTCGGCGATAACTGTCTACCATCACACAGGTGATCCAAAACACCCACAGACATAAACATGCCGAACGCGGCGACGTTCTACAAGAAGAAGCAAGCCCAACCGTTGATCTACGTTGCCGACGAGGGTGACTCGATTGAAGGGGGTTACAAACACCCACAGACGTCATAAAAATGCCGAACGCGGCGACGTTCAAGAAGAAGAAGCGAACTCGGCCGATGCTCTACGTGGCCGGCGCGAGTGACTCGATTCAAGGGGGTATACAATGCGAGCAAAAACTATTGTTTGCATACCGCCAACTAATGAAGAATTATTTTTTTCGTTGATTATTTTGAAATGGATGTTGCTAGGGACTTGATTAGTGCATAGTTAGGAGTGTTTTATGTCCCCCAATCTATACTGGGGGACATATTGTTTTTGCCCTGTCTGTTTGTTTGTTGGTTTGTTTGTTGGTTTGTTGGTTTGTTTGCGCAAACTTTAAAATTGGCCATAACTTTTGCAATATTGAAGATAGCACCTTGATATTTGGCATGCATGTGTATCTCATGGAGCTGCACATTTTGAGTGTGAAAGGTCAAGTTGAAGGTCATCCTTCAAGGTCAAAGGTCAATTATATGGGTCAAAATAGCTCAAAAGGGGACATAGTGTTTCACGACACATCTTGTTGTTTTTTTTTGCAATAATTATAACGAGGATTGTAGCAACTCCAGCCTCATTACGTATGTTTTGCTTTAACGAATTATAATCCGATCTTACGTTGACATATTGCAACACATTAAACTTTATTAAGGCTAAAGTGTCACGTTCTTTAATGCACATCATCGATGCCATCACAACCACAACTGAACAGAGGAGAGAAGCGTTTGTATATTGCGTTTGAATAGACATTAGAAGAAGGTTAGCGTGGATGCTGAATGTTGTATTGGCGCCTCTAACGGCTTTTTTGAGTCACGAGTACGACCCTTGGCAAGGAAACGAAAGTTGCATGGAAAGGTCATCGCGGTTTCAATGGTGACTCACGTCGATGTTAAAATCCTATAGGAGAACAGATTATAACGGTGATATTATAAAAAATGAAGATTTATGTTCTCTGAAGAACTCAATTGGTGCTACGTTTGTTTACGTCATACGTTAAAATATTCCATGTAAATCTAATGCATTTCATCAAATGATGCGAAATGTCAAACGTCATTTTAAACTTAGGCGAGGTTTAAATTATACACATGACACATATAGAAATATAATGTAGGATCAATTACGATGCTATAAATATATGCCGAAGACTTCATTAGCCCTACTGATTTGGGAAAACTGACAAACATCCATAACCTTTGTGCAGGCATAAGGAAATGTAGAAACTGTCCGTCGTCGAAGGCCAATTTTTCGGGCAGATAACTAGTCAAATGTTCAAGTCTATGTTGTAAGAATATGTATGTCAACCTTGTTTTCGCTACATTTGGAAATCTTTATCTGTCAGTGAATGTATCTCTTCATTGACTGTACTTTCAAAACGAACAATACATCTTTTCCAACCATAATCTATCTTTTGGCTAGATTTCAAGTTCTTTGATTGTTTTTAGGTTAATTGGCTTTTTCCATAATAAAAGTCTGAAAAGCGACAATTTAGATATTTTTTACCAATTCATTCGGGCACTAGTACTGTCCGATTACTATTTAAAAAAATAAAAATGAAACAGCATCCCTATAGTTTACACCTAGATTTCTTTGCATCTGTTATGTTATCTTCATTGACAATTTTCTGATTTGAAAGTCGTGATAAAGAATAAACAAGTACAAGCACTGCAGTATGAAAACATTACTTGCTGATAGAACATCAAATTTCGGCTTAATTATCACTCAATTTCGATAGTGACCTATACAAACAATAGGTCCCTGTTATCGACAAATACATTAAGATGTCTGTATCATTTACCTAACTGTACAAAGAATTTAATGATAAATACCTCTTGCTTCATCATGATATTTCGAAAGTCAACAACATGTTTATTCTGCAGATATTCACCTTAAACAAAATCTAATGAATGTCTGTATCCAAACAAAGGGAAGTAACTTAAAAAAAGTTGATATTTACGATTTAGTGTGTCTAAGAAACACTATGTAAGTGCTCATTTACAGTGTCACAATTAAATAGAAAAGGCTGGGACACCAGTTATTTAACACGAATATTCTTCTTAAAGAATAGAAAGAATCATTATTGCAAATTAAAAAGAGTAAAACGGCAAACTAAGGGGTATGCATTTCAAATCTTCATAACTCAGAGAAGCCCCAAGGGAATTAGACACACTTTTGTCAGGGGATGCCACCTACATAGACGAATAACATAACAAAATTAATTCACAATTTGTGTCAATATAATTACATTTTTGTCACAATTACTATTTTATTGTAAAGTTTTCAGCCGACGCGGGATTAATAATGAATGACATATGCACACAAATCAATGTTATGATAAAAATGGGATTTTCAACATGTAAGGCCGGTTTGACGCCTGACCGTAACTTTGACATCACAGCATGAGGCATCATCACAAATTCCGCAATGGCATATCGCGCACAAGAACAATGTTTCTTAATGTTTAAACATTTCTCAATAATCACTTTAAGCCAATCCTTAGGTAACTACGACATGCGTTCGATATGTACACGCGTGTCACAATGACATATTCGACGTTAATACTGATTTAGGATAATTGTCGTTAATTTTTAGCAGAAAACAATATTAACATTTACTGGTATTTACTTAAAATATTTAATGTGTGACATGAGATGGCTATTGTTGCATAACACGATAATTGTTCACATAAAATGCTCGGCAAAGTATACTTAATTGACGGATTGAACGTTATTTACGAATTGACTAATAAAATACATTGACATTAAACAATATACGAGGACGTATCGATCAAGTTTGCGAAAAAGAACAGGGTGCTGCTAAAACGAAACACTCTTTGCGTCAAACGAGTTTGTTGAAATTTTGAAATAATATATGTACAATCTAGTGGTTTAAATGCTTCAAACGAAGGCCTTACTGTTGCTTGTTTGTCATATAAAACCATACAAATAAAAATACTTTTATTATTTCTCTGTTTCTCTTGCCTTGTGAGGCAACAGAATTGAACCAAACAGAGCACTGTAGGATCTTTCTTTATTCCATATTGTCCTATCATTCCTGCTGTAGATAGGCGGTTTGAGTAAATCACATAAAATACCATTCATAATCTTTTGACTTTCACAGGCACTCGATGACAAAATTCGATGACAGGCTCATGAAAAGCAGTGTTAACGTGAGTTTGAGATAAGCGCTGTGCAAACTGTGTCCACCTGGGATGTGGTCGTCCGGGTATTAAGTTGAATAAGCTGCAATATTAGCCTGATATTGCAAGCTATACTACGAATTCCATCACCGGTGTTGGCTTTTCCTGACGATACCGGTAATATAAAAGTCATAAAAGTTATCTCGGTATACAACAACACCGATGATTAATTTAGTTGTTTTATAGCCAGAGATATATACCATAAATATTGGTTGAGTCTCTTCTAACGACCTTTATGAGAAAATAATCTGTGTTTCGCGCCGGTAAATACGAGTAGATTCGGCGATTACTGTCTCACATCAAACAGGTGATCTCAACACCCACAGACGTCATAAACATGCCGAACGCGGCGACGTTCTAGAAGAAGAAGCGAACTCGGCCGTTGATCTGCGTAGCCGACGAGAGTGACTCGATTCAAGGGGCGGGGGTATCCGATGCGAGCGCAAACTGTTGTTAGCATACCTCGGACTAATGACGATTTTTTTTTTTCGTTTATTATCTTGAAATGGATGATAGTGGGGACTTGAATAACGAAGTAGGGAGATTTTTTGTCAATACCAATAACGAGGATTGCAGCAACTACAGCCACATTACTTATGTTTTGCTTAACAGCGTAATAATGCGATCGTACGTGGAAAAAACGTTAAACTTAATTAAGGTTAATTTGTCACGTTCTTTGATGCACATCAGCTAGCGATGTCATCTCAAATGTTGCAACCACAGTGGAGAGAAGCGTTTGTACATAGCGTTTGCCACTTGAAGAAGGTCAGATTTCGGATTAAGCTCCGCGATTACAACCCGTGGATGTTGAATGTTGTAGTGGCGCCTCTGATTCCTTCCCGGAGTCACGAGTGCGACCGTTGACAAGGAAACGACAGTTGCACGGAAAGGTTATCGCGGTTTCAATGGTGACTCACGCCAGTGTAGGAATCTTATAAGTGAAGAGATTATAACGGTGATATCGTAATAATTAAAGAAGTTGTTCTATAGAGAACTCAATTGGTGCTACGTAATGTTTACGTCATATGTTAAAATATTACATGTTAATCTAATGCATTTCATCAAATGATTCGAAATGTCAAATGTCATTTTAAACTTTAAAGACAGGCGAGGTATAAATTATACACATGACACATATACAAATATAATGTAGGATCAATAACGATGCTATTATGTGCCGAATACTTCATTAGCCCTACTGATTTGGCAAACTGTCAAACATCCATAACCTTTGTGCAGGCATAAGGAAATGTAGAAACTGTCCGTCGAAGGCCAATTTTTCTGGCAGATTACAAGTCAAATGTTCAAGTCTATGTTGTGAGGATATGTATGTCAACCTTGTTTCAGCTACATCTGGAAACCTTTATCTCAATCTCCACGCAGAGTTGTCATTCCATGCTCTCACATACAACCTCTGCCATCACAAGAAAATCCTACCAGATTCGGTAGGATGTATTTTTTTTGTTGAAGTATTATATTATGATAAGGAGTATCATTTTCTTTTATATTTCGAAAATAGTGCATAAGTTTAGGTTCATAATAAAAAAATAATACTTAAATTAAAAAAGTAAAAATTACTGTTTACAAATTTAAAAATAACCGTTGACGCCCTAATTGTACCACGTGGTTCGGCTATTATGACTGAGTTGGTTATAACGGCAGGAATTTTAGATCATTATATAATTATATATATATGAGTCTTATTTTCTGGTGAAACATAAAACTATTGTTTCAACAAAGTAAAACACAATTTCTGGGCACATTCTTTTTTGGCGTATATGCATTGTTATATATATCTATGTCGTTGATATTGTAAGACGCAATTATTGTATCACGTGGCGCAGCTATCATCACGTGGTTGTGTATGACGGCAGGGATTTGATCCAGCTATGCTGGTTCCCGTCAAATCACTGCTCGGAGGTTGCCTTTATCTGTCAATGAATGTATTTCTTCCGTAACTGTACTTTCAAAACATCTTTTTCAACCATAATCTATCTTTTGGCTAGGTTTCAAGTTCTTTAATTGATTTTGTTTGAATTGGCTTTTTCCATAATAAGTATATGAAAAGAGACCATTTAGAGAATGTTGAACTATTCATCCGGACACTAGTAGTGTCCGACTACTATTATATTTAGAAAAAAACTGAAACGAAACTGCATCCTCAGACACATCGATTTATTTTCATCATTTGTTTCCTGTTATCTACATTGACAATTTTCTGATTTGAAAGCCGCAATAAAGAACAAACAAGTACAAGCACTGCAGTATGAAAACATTACGTATTGATAAAACACCATATTTCGGCTAAATTAGCTCTCATTTTAAACAAATTCATTAAGCTGTCTGTATCATTTACGAAACTGATAAAGAATTCAGAAATAAATACCATTACTTTATCATGACCATTTAAAAGTTTACAACACGTTTATTCTGAAAAAAAAATCACCAAAAACAAAATTTAACAAAAAACGGAGCTAAACAAGGGGAAGTAACTTTTCTATAAAAAAAATAGTTGATATTTACGATTTCATATGTTTAAAAAAAATCAACCAATTTAAAAACCTACACAATTGATTTCTGTCACAACCGAAGTAATCTTTGATTTCTTGCATTCGTTTCTTTAAACTGCAAATTGCATTCACTAATCAATCGAACCAAAATCGATATTTCACGTAAGCAAATGAATTGAACATAATTGTGGTTCCTGGTTATAAAAGGCTGAACAATTTTGCGTCATGCATACTTTGGGCATAAGGTATGTAGTTGTTACTTGTACGTTTCAAGATATCTGGACTGATTGCATTTGTAAGATTGGTTCATATGCGCACAGGAATTATTTGTAAATATGCGCTCTGGGATCGGAACACTGGTCCACCGTCATGTCAAAACACTCATTACGTCAAAAAAGTTTGCTGAAATTTTGCAATATTATGCACAATCCAGCGGTTTTAATGCCTTAAATGAAGGCCTTACTCGTTTATCGTGTAAAACTATAAAAAAAAAAAATGAAAAGATTTGTATTATTTCTCGGTTTACTGACCTTGTGAGGCAACAGAGTGGAACCAAAAAGAGGATGCTAGGATCTTTCCCTATTTATCATTTGCCATATTCCCTAATTCCCTATTTTCCTATTATTCCTGCTGAAAATACACGGTTTGAGTAAATCACATTGCAGGTCATTCATAATCTTTTTACTTTCACAGGCACTCGATGACGAAATTAATGTGAGGCTCATGTAAAGAAGCGTTGAGGTGAGTTTGCGATAAGCGCTGTGCAAACTGTGACCACCTGGGCTGTGGTCGTCCGGGTATTAAGTGGAATAAGCTTCAATATTAGACTGATACCGCAAGATATACTACGAATTCCATGACCGGTGTTGGCATCTTCTGATGATACCGGTAATATAAAAGTCATAAACGCTCTCTCGGTATAGACAATCCCAGAAATCGATACCTCCCGGATTACCCGCCCCTGAATACTCTCGCGCGCCTCCAAAACGGTACTGAAGAAATAAACATGGACCTATATATGTGTGTATAGGTCCCTACGCAAAACAAGGAAGCGAAACGGGTTTATCAAATATATTTGAGGATTTAAAGAGTTNATCTATCTATCTATCTATCTATCTATCTATCTATCTATCTATCTATCTATCTATCTATCTATCTATCTATCTATCTATCTATCTATCTATCTATCTATCTATCTATCTATCTATCTATCTATCTATCTATCTATCTATCTATCTATCTATCTATCTATCTATCTATCTATCTATCTATCTATCTATCTATCTATCTATCTATCTATCTATCTATCTATCTATCTATCTATCTATCTATCTATCTATCTATCTATCTATCTATCTATCTATCTATCTATCTATCTATCTATCTATCTATCTATCTATCTATCTATCTATCTATCTATCTATCTATCTATCTATCTATCTATCTATCTATCTATCTATCTATCTATCTATCTATCTATCTATCTATCTATCTATCTATCTATCTATCTATCTATCTATCTATCTATCTATCTATCTATCTATCTATCTATCTATCTATCTATCTATCTATCTATCTATCTATCTATCTATCTATCTATCTATCTATCTATCTATCTATCTATCTATCTATCTATCTATCTATCTATCTATCTATCTATCTATCTATCTATCTATCTATCTATCTATCTATCTATCTATCTATCTATCTATCTATCTATCTATCTATCTATCTATCTATCTATCTATCTATCTATCTATCTATCTATCTATCTATCTATCTATCTATCTATCTATCTATCTATCTATCTATCTATCTATCTATCTATCTATCTATCTATCTATCTATCTATCTATCTATCTATCTATCTATCTATCTATCTATCTATCTATCTATCTATCTATCTATCTATCTATCTATCTATCTATCTATCTATCTATCTATCTATCTATCTATCTATCTATCTATCTATCTATCTATCTATCTATCTATCTATCTATCTATCTATCTATCTATCTATCTATCTATCTATCTATCTATCTATCTATCTATCTATCTATCTATCTATCTATCTATCTATCTATCTATCTATCTATCTATCTATCTATCTATCTATCTATCTATCTATCTATCTATCTATCTATCTATCTATCTATCTATCTATCTATCTATCTATCTATCTATCTATCTATCTATCTATCTATCTATCTATCTATCTATCTATCTATCTATCTATCTATCTATCTATCTATCTATCTATCTATCTATCTATCTATCTATCTATCTATCTATCTATCTATCTATCTATCTATCTATCTATCTATCTATCTATCTATCTATCTATCTATCTATCTATCTATCTATCTATCTATCTATCTATCTATCTATCTATCTATCTATCTATCTATCTATCTATCTATCTATCTATCTATCTATCTATCTATCTATCTATCTATCTATCTATCTATCTATCTATCTATCTATCTATCTATCTATCTATCTATCTATCTATCTATCTATCTATCTATCTATCTATCTATCTATCTATCTATCTATCTATCTATCTATCTATCTATCTATCTATCTATCTATCTATCTATCTATCTATCTATCTATCTATCTATCTATCTATCTATCTATCTATCTATCTATCTATCTATCTATCTATCTATCTATCTATCTATCTATCTATCTATCTATCTATCTATCTATCTATCTATCTATCTATCTATCTATCTATCTATCTATCTATCTATCTATCTATCTATCTATCTATCTATCTATCTATCTATCTATCTATCTATCTATCTATCTATCTATCTATCTATCTATCTATCTATCTATCTATCTATCTATCTATCTATCTATCTATCTATCTATCTATCTATCTATCTATCTATCTATCTATCTATCTATCTATCTATCTATCTATCTATCTATCTATCTATCTATCTATCTATCTATCTATCTATCTATCTATCTATCTATCTATCTATCTATCTATCTATCTATCTATCTATCTATCTATCTATCTATCTATCTATCTATCTATCTATCTATCTATCTATCTATCTATCTATCTATCTATCTATCTATCTATCTATCTATCTATCTATCTATCTATCTATCTATCTATCTATCTATCTATCTATCTATCTATCTATCTATCTATCTATCTATCTATCTATCTATCTATCTATCTATCTATCTATCTATCTATAATATACATACCTGATTGTATATAGATGTACTACTATACAATATTAGTATATTTTAGCCTTAAAGTATCCGCATTTTGAAACACTACGAGATTTACTCCGTGGCTATCAGGCATTTTTGTGTGAGTTCCGGTGGAGAAAATTGACATAAAAAAAATGGTGTTTTAATTTTGTGAAGAAAGTTCTGTCACCCATTTCAACGCCAAGATGATGGAAATTAACCTTACACGAGTGGATTACACCCAGGTATGTTGGCATTAATGTATGGTACAGGGACGCTGAATATGGTTGTCGGCTCATTCGGCCCCAAGCTATCAACACAGTACAGGATCTCGCAGCAGGGTTGAGTAACAAGCAACAGATTGACGGGATACTACTTGATTTTTCTAAAGCATTCGACAAGGTGCCCCACCGACGTCTTTCAACAAAGTTGCACCACTATGGTGTGCGCGGCAAGACTCTGGGGTGGATTAACAGCTTCCTATCGGATAGACAGCAGCAAGTTGTACTTGACGGAAAGGTATCTGCACCAGCCCCTGTTACATCTGGAGTCCCTCAGGGTACCGTCCTCGGGCCTCTCCTGTTCTTGGTCTACATAAATGACCTCCCAGGTAGAGTCTCATCAACTGTACGCCTCTTCGCCGATGACTGTCTACTATACAGGACCATAAGATCGGCAGATGACACCAAGGCACTTCAAGATGACCTCGACCAGTTACAAGTATGGGAGCGGGAGTAGTTAATGGACTTTAATCCGGACAAGTGCGAAATGATCCGTATTACCAACAAGCGGAACATCACACCTGGCTCATACAACATCCATGGCCAAACACTTAAACAGACAGATAAAGCCAAATACCTTGGTGTGACAATAGACAGTAAACTCACGTGGAACAGCCATATAGACATCACCGCTAAAAAGGCAAACTCAACATCAGCCTTCCTTCGTAGAAATCTGGCAACCTGCCCTACAGACATCAAGGCAAAGGCATACACATCTCTTGTAAGACCCCAGCTTGAGTATGAGCATCTGTTTGGGATCCCAAAACCCGATCTAACATCAACAAAGTGGAGTCTGTCCAACGAAGAAATGCCCGCTTCTGCACAGGCGAGTACCGATACACCAGCAGTGTCACTGCAATGATGAACAAGCTCGGTTGGCCAACGCTTGAATCCAGATGCCAAACGGCAAAAGTGGTCATGATGTACAGGATCGTAAACAACCTGGTGGACATCGATTCCAGAAGTGTACTCATACCAGCAGGAGTGCACACCAGAGGCCATGCAAACCGCTTCATAGTGCCATTTACCACCGTCAATGCCTACCAGTTTTCCTTCTTCCCAACTGGAATACGCCTCTGGAATGGTGTCCCAGAACAGGTGGTCATTTCCCCATCCATAGATGTCTTCAAGACTAGGATGGGGGAGCTGTGCATATAACTCTAGAGCAAAATGTTTTTATCCGGCTTTTAACCATTGTTCTTCCCTTCACACGTGTACATAGTTCACAATTGTGCGACAATGTCCCAGAGGGGCCCAGCACATTAACCGAGAGATAGAGATAGAGAATAGAAAGTGAATATCGTTGCCGTTGTGTTTGTCAGTTTGTCGCAAATGTCAACATTTGCAGAAACGAGTTCCCTTGAAGCCTCATTGCAATAACACGTTAACATGCTAATAACGTTTTTATTATTTCTGAGGGAATTGATTATCTTATTTATTTGATAAGATTTCTTCCTGTATTTAAGTTTGTAACTTAATTTTGTGGTAAGATCATGGCTTAGGCAGGGCCCAGATTGACTCTCGCCTAGTTCAAAGACATATAATACATGTATTATAGGTCTTTGCCTAGTTATTACTGGCATACTGGGTTCATATCCCATAAACATATTAAATCATATTTTATCCGTGACCTGGACAGTTAGCCTTTCACTAAGTGATTTATTTTGTGTTGGCAGTACATCATGCTCAGTATTAATAAGATGTCAGCCTTTCTATAACCCAGTTACAGAGTTAACCCTTTCAGTGCGGGAACCGAATTTTGAAGGCCTTTGCAAACAGTTTGGATCCAGATGAGACGCCACAGAACGTGGCGTCTCATCAGGATCCAAACTGTTTGCTATTCTGATAGTATTCTTTCAATAAAAATCGAAGAAAATGCGTATTTTAGAAATTCAGCAGACGACATTTTAGCAGACGACAAATTTCCCAGCATGCAAAGGGTTAAAGGGAAGGGGGTATACTTAAATCACCATGACATGATTTGAACATACTTGGTGGAGGACCTACATATGATGTTAAACACCAAATATCAAACCGATGACCCTATTGGTTTTAGAGATTTTTATAGTTATTTACCATATAAGTCTATAATAAATCGTGTGAGCCTTGGTCGTGGCCAGTTTTGACCCAAGTGGCATCATAAATGCTCCCCATCAGCACTAAGTGCTCAGGTTAGCTAACAACTCTAGTCTTATTAGGTTTTAAATATTATATTTGTTTCTGTTAAAGTATTCCTACAATTTATTGGCATTTTTAAATATATGGCATTTTGATCTTTTTCACTTGAATGCAAATATAATGTATGTAAGAGATATTTCAACTATTTCTGGAATAAAGCCCATGGGAAAATGTAAGTATAATGCAAGTCGATACTAACATATTTTATTAACCATTATAAATGTAACAAATGCAAAATGTCACAAAATATCACAACAAAGAACTCTAAAATAGACCGTTTCCAAAAAATATTACAACACATTTTTAAATGTATATTATTTAATTTGCTAATATAATGAATAACCGGGGATTAAAAGCAAAAAATGAACTTTTCACCTCAAGAAAAAATGGGTACACATTAGACACAAAAATATAAATTTTAATGATGTTCATTTTTGGATGTTAATAAAAAAAAATGCAGAAAAAAATGTGACTTTCGAAAAATGTATCCTGATAAATAAAAAAAAACACAATCTCAAAAAGCTAAATAAATGCAAATATAAAAGCTGTCGTGAAATAAATATCCAGGAAATATATCAGTATACTGCTACTGTCTGTTAACGATATTCTACAAATGTAAGCTTTGTTAATATGTTCTTAATAATTCACTAACAAATTAATACTGACCTATATACTAATACTATCGGTAAAATTATTACCTTTCCATAAACGTTCTTCAAATTAAATCTAAAAATAACCTACCTGTTAATACTGTGTTTAGGTAGACACTGATTATGAACAAGAAGGCTATGATGTTCCTGAAGTGCTCACCTGAGTTCAAGGTACGGCAACTGTTGAAGACTTGACCTGGTGACAAAGTGACCCCACTTGACCCACATTCAAAAATGGCCTCCATATTGTCAAGATAAACATTCTGGCCAGGTTTTGTCATTGAGTTATAAATGTGACTTCTACAGTTCTTATATGGGTTTTCAAAGATTTGATCTGGTGAAATTTATTTTAGGACACACAAAACGCAGATTCGAACTAGGCCTATATGTATTGTCAAGGTTAACATTCTGACACATTTTTATAAAGGATGAGTAGTAAATGTGGCCCCTACAATGGTTACAAAGGTTTTCTAAGATTTGACCTGGTGATCTAGTTTTTGGACATGCATGACCTAGATTCGAACTCAGCCAAGATTTTGTCAATAAAAACAATCTGACCACGTAGCATCAATATTGAGTCATAAATATAGCCTCTATAGTGTAAACAACTTTTTATAAAAACTGACCTGGTGACCTAGTTTTTGGACTCGTATGACCCAGTTTGAAAGTCGACCAAGATATTGTCAAGATTAAGTCATAAATGTGGTCTTCAGAGTGATAACATGGTGCTTCTAAGTTTTGAGTTGATGACCTCGTTTTTGGCCGCACATGACCCTGATTCGAACTGAAACTAGATATTGTCAAGATAAACATTATGACCAAGTTTAATAAAGATTGAGTCATAAATGTGGCCTCTAGAGTAGTAAAAAGGTGTTTCTTAGTCATCCTGACCTAGTTTTTGGACATATGTGACCCTGATTCAGACATGACCAAGATATTGCTAAGATAACATTCTGACATAGATATTGTCTCTACATTGACTTGTTGACCTAGTTTTTGGACACAAATGGCCCAGATTAAAACTAGGCCTAGTTATTGCCAGGATAAACATTCTGACCAAGTTTCATCAAGACTGAGTTTTAAATGTGGCCCCAAAAGTGGTAACATGTTTTTTTATAAGATTTTACCAAGTGACCTAGTTTTTTATGCACATGACCCTGGTTCAAACTTGGCCTACATATTGTCAACATGAACATTCTGATCAAGTCTGCATAAGAAATGTGGCCTCTAGAGGGGTGACGAGTTAAAATTTGATGACACACAATTTAGGCTGCAAGGTAGACAACGACGGACATAGGGTCATCACACTAGATCACCACAAGCACTTTGTGCTCAGGTGAGCTAAAATTAATTGTCTAAACAACTACCAGTACCATAAAAATACACAACCAACGACTGTGACAATATTATGCTTTAGAAAATACTTACATAAACCTATCTTATACAACATATAAAAACGGACAAGGCTTAAACTATTATTAACAAGACTATTGCCAAGCAATGATGTCCTCTACCAGCTCCACCATTGTCAGATTTTATTTTTATAAAGTATTTGTTGCCATAGCAACCAGAAT
Organism: Dreissena rostriformis; assembly: GCA_007657795.1. Taxonomy (NCBI): domain Eukaryota; kingdom Metazoa; phylum Mollusca; class Bivalvia; order Myida; family Dreissenidae; genus Dreissena; species Dreissena rostriformis. The sequence continues at coordinate 310,842 of VMBQ01000204.1, forward strand.
TCTTGACGTAGGAACAAAATGAAATGAGGTGCATAATGTCCATATTGCCATCTGTCCATGTTTCAAGTTTCATGAACAAATATGAAGAACTGTTAAATTTATCGCAGGATCCACAAAAGTGTGACAGACTGACTGACAGACAGACAGACTGACTGACTGACAGACAGACTGACAGACAGAGCGCAAATCATAAGTCCCCTCTGGTGAAATCTGTAGGGGACAATGAATAATACTTTACAATAAAACAAGTTTCAATAAAACAAATATACTGCTTAAACAAAATTGCCTTTAAAAAATTCTATATTACATTCAGAAGAGTATTTTAAGCTTGGGCACACTAAAATGACACTGATATTTCTCATAAATATATAACATCAGTAACAAAATTTATAAATTTGCCCCACTTTCCGATTGTTCTTTAGAAAACAATTTCAAACTAGATTTAAAATATGCTTACAAATCTGTGAAACAAATGCATAAACAAAACTGAGTATAGCAAACAATTCAAGTAACATTCCTGATTCATAAAGTATGAATTACATGAATTTCTTGCTGTACACTGATCAGTAAGATATCCATTAGGAACAATTCTGAACATGTTCTAAGACTGCCTGTTTAATGCATACCAGCTATACAAGTAAATATATAAAGCAACACCAGATTTACCAAAATAACAGCAACACTATTGTCCATATTATTTATACAAATTTCATAACAACAAAACCTTAAAGTCATGTTATCTAGAAATGTGTTACAGTCACTGATGCCCCCACAACATGTTTTAACACAGAACAAAAACCTATATATTCTTATAACATGTTACAGCCGAAACTGGTCACAGTCTAAATCTCTTCTTTGTGATCATCTAGACATAAAGGTCATTAAGCTGTGAAAATTTGAGGAAAATATGCAAAGCAATAAGTGGACTTGAAAACACAATATTTTGGGAGTACATGTATATATATATATATTCAGTGGAAAAACAGATAAATTCCGCAAAACTTGTCGCAGACAATTTTCCTTGTTCTATGAATATCTTCACATTAAGGTCATTCAAATGTGAAAGTTTGAGCGAGATACATCAAGAATTAAAGAGGGGTTGAAAACACAAAATTTAAGGACTATATTTCTGATAAACAGACAAAGGGCCATAATTCTGCAAAAAAACTCAGATTAAGATCATTCAACTGTGAAAGTTTGAGCAAGATCCACCCAGTAGAAAATGAGGATTGAAAAAACAAGCTTCATGATGTGAAAAACAGGCTAAAAGCCATTATTCTGCAAAAAACTTGTCGCAACCAAAATTCCTTTAAGATCGTCTAAACACAAAAGTTACTCAAATGTGAAATTTAAAGCTAGATCCCCCCCAGTAGTTAAAGAGGAGTTGTAGCCACAAGCTTCAGAATGTACAGATGGACAAATGCAATGCTTAATGTCTCCCTTTCTTTTGGACATATAAAACAGATGTATACAAAACAGTCATAATTTATATAAGTCATTAATAATATAGATATTATAATTCAGCAGCAGGCTACACCCACCTAGAATAAATAAATAAAACTGCACATTTCGAAAGTAAATAATTATTTTTGTTGTGTACGCTAACATGTCAGTTGTTTTATACTGCGGGACATTCGAATATGAACTAAATTACCATGTCATTGCATGTTTATGGTGATCCATTTGAAATTATTTATAAACAGCTGTAAAAACTTGTATCAAAAGCAATGATCATAAACAATTTGCTGGCATGCATGTTTTTGGTACAGCGGAACCTGGGCCAGCAATTCACAAGCCAATTTACAACAAAATTACCATTCCCAGTGCATCATGTTGTGTAATACATTACATTACAACGATGCAATACAATTACCTTACACTGATTCAATACAAATACCTTACACTGATTCTATACAATAACCTTACAATGATGCCAAACATTTACCTTACACTGATGAAATATACCTTACAATGATGCAGTACAATTACCTTACACTGATTCAAAACTATTACCTTACACTTTTGCAATACATTTACCTTACACTGATGCATTCAAATCATACCAATTTTTAAACAACAAGATATCACAGTTCGCACTGGCTCATCTGGGACGACACTTTCAGCTTTTATGAATTGTTTTGTTTAAACAAAGCCTCTTCTAAACAAAATCCAGTCTAGGCAGAAAGTGTTGTCACAGATAAGCCTGTGCAGACTGCACAAGCTCATCTGGAAAGATACTTTATGCACATGTATTAAGCCCAGTTTTTCCAGAAACTGGCTCATATTTACATTTCCATGTCGTATTTATAAGCAAATTCATTTTTAATCATAATGTATTGTCCTTGGAAAAATATTTAGAATGCTGCCTGTTGGGGATCAAACCTTGAATCCATGCGGTCACAAGGACGACACCATAGGGGGATCAAACCTTAAAACCCTGAGTTCAGAAGGCAGACAACACAGCCACTACACCCTCATGGCCTTTACTGTCTATTCGCACTTAGTGTGTTAACACCATATAAAAAAATAGTCACATTACATTATACAATACTAACATCATTCACATTATACATATTATGTTCACAGAAAAATGAATTCATACCCTCTTTTCATACATATCATAGCATGTTCACATAACTCTTACAAAAGTTCACAATCAAGCATAACTGTACACACAAACATGAATGCATTTATATAAGAATAACATGTTCACAATGATATCAATTCATTTATACCACAACATGAGATTACATAACAATTGGAACATCAACATTTCAAAGTCATCACAATCCATTAAAAATACATAACTAAGTGTTTACATGTTTCCTGGCTAACTGTTCACACAACTGCAAGTTTGCATAAGTGATTACCATGTGTTAATATCACACAACCTATCAATAGTGTACATCGTCATATTCATATTCACATGTTTGCATCACTAAAGTGCTATTAACTGCACATCTTTCAATAACACAATTTTTCACATGACCACATGTTTGTATAACATATTCACATCACCAATATATTAATAATGTAGAACTGTCCACATTGCAAAATATAAATATCACAAAATTTTCACATCACTATATGTTTATATAATCCATATAACTGTTCACGTCAACACATTCTTACCTCACATAATTGTTCACACATAACTACATGTGTACATCATATTATTGCTCACATCACCACATGTTTACATAACAACAATGTTTAAATCAAAACTTTCCCTCTCAACACATCATATTTACATCAACACATTCTTTCATGAGTGTTAACTATTATCAAAAGTGTTCACATCACAGGTTTTTCACATGACCTCAAGTGTTCACATGACATCAAGTGTTCACATGACCCCAAGTGCCCACATGACCTCAAGTGTTCACATGACCGCAAGTGTTCACATGACCTCAAGTGTTCACATGACCTCAAGTGTTCACATGACCCCAAGTGTTCACATGACCCAAAGTGCTCACATGACCTCAAGTCTTAACATGACCTGTGCACATGACCTTAAGTGTTCACATGACCCCAAGTGTTCCCATGACCCCAAGTGCTCACATGACCTTAAGTGTTAACATGACCTGTTCACATGACCTCAAGTGTCCACATGACCTCAAGTGTCCACATGACCTCAAGTGTTCACATGACCCAAATGTTCACATCACATCCCCCCAGTGTTAACATCAGAGGCTGTCCTGGTACAGCTGCTGTATCTGCTCGGCCTCCGTGTTTTTTTTGCGCGGGTCAAAGAGGTCCCAGATACGAATGCTGCCGTCCTCACTGCAACTCACCATACGCTCGCTGGTCACCTGCGATAGATAACAAATGTGACAACAATAAGATAACTATATCTGCTGTCTGCCAAGCAACTCACCATATGTTCACTCATCACCTACAACACATAATAAAAACAAGAGGGCCATGAGTCCTAAGGCCCTCAGCTTAGGGCCCTCACCTGAGACCCGAAGGAACTGAACTATTCTGTGAAGGTGGAGTTCAAAATAATTTAAAGTATTCTATGAAACATAATTTTTTTATTTCTAGGCACACTTTTAGTTTCGAACTTGGCTGAGATATCATTACAACAAATGTTTTGACCATGTTTCATGAAGATTTGAAAGTCTTCAAGGTGTTAACAAGCTTTTTTCTTTACTTTGACGTAGTGACCTAGTTATTTTTACCTCACATGACCCAGTTTCAAAGCCAGTCGATATATCATTAGGACAAATCTTCTGAACAAGTTTCATGTATAGTGGACTCAACATGTGGCTTCTAGAGGGTTAAAAAGGTTTCAAAATAGCCATATAAGGAAAACTGCCCCGCCCCCTGGGAAACAGCTGAGATATTGTTTCAGTTTCAGACTTACTAATAAGACAACATATCAAGGATTTAGCATGAAACTGTTATATCTGCTTTACATTTCTATACAGATATACAATAGTTGTGCACTCCACTCAATTATGTCTCATATTCACCAGAAAGTTTCATAATGATGTGCAATGTTCTATTGCAGGCCTACATGCTTATTATTTATTTTAAAATAAATCATTTTGTGCACTAGTAACTTATTCTAAGAAATAGGGATAACACATGCGTTTGACACTTCATACATTATCAAACCTTAATTCAGAAAAAAAGTTTGAGATTTTCTATTAAAATACAGGTGCTTTCATGTGTACCAAATATTCCATGTGAAATAATACATCATTAGCATTTTTAATTGAACACTTAATGATTAATGTATAACTTATGAAAAAATGCTTCCATCGATGCTTTTGTATTGGCAATATGCAAATTCTTAAATAGCTGCCATTTGTTTTAAATGATTTAAAGGTCATATAAATCCAGTAAACTGAACTGAATGTGATGACACATAAGGAGGCCACAGGTGCATGCTAAAATATATCAAATAGTGTTATCATCCAGCTATGAACTTTATATAAGCTTAGTTCTATAAATAATGATAAGCATTAATTAGCAAATGAGACCAGACAGTGTATAATGAATGATCTACCACGACAGCAACAGCATCGTTTGTAACACATAATTTTATGGAAGCTGAAAATAATTTACATTGACAAATAGGTCTGATATTATTTATACACCCAAATGATGGATGGGTGGATTTTAATACTACTTTGAACTATTTTCACCTGTTACCAGACAATGACTGTCCCATACTATTCTCATGTTCCATAGTGACAGGTCAAGGCCATTAGTCAAGGTAAAAGGTCACACAATTTTTGATCTGCTTAATAACTGTTTTATGCCTGGGAGGACTTTAATATTACTTAAGATTATTCTTAACTGTAACCAGACATGACTGTCCCATACAAGTCAAATGTTCCTTGGTGACAGGTCAAGGCCATTAGTCAAGGTCAAGGGTCACACTTTTTTTTTTCTGCTTGATAGCTTTGTTATGCCTGGGAGGACTTCAATATTACTTAAGATTATTCTTACCTGTAACCGGACATGACTGTCCTATACAATTCTCATTTTCCTTGGTGATAGGTCGAGGTCACAAGTCAAGGTCACACTTTTTTCTGCTTGATAACTTTGTTATGCCTGGGAGGACTTTGATATTATTTATGATTATTCTTCCCTATGACCAGACATTACTGCACACACATACAATGCCCATGCTCCTCTGTGAAAGGTCAAGGTCGCAGTTCAAATAAAGTCTGAATTTGATCTGTAATTTTTCATGTCTAACTCTCTGATGTTAAATATTTAAATGAATTTGAACAAGGAAATATGAATTAATGGTGGATGTTTATGATTAGTAGAGTAAAGATAAACAAATTGGGATCGAAAACACTGTTTGAAATAGCAATTACTTTAAATAAAATGTGTTAATAATATTGGTGTTTAACTGTAATGATATATCTTGACAAACTGCTTAATTGATTTAATAACACTAGAAACTCATTTTTTTCTTAACACAAATGAATTGATTTTTACTTGCGACAAAAATGCATTGTAACTGTCAATATGTTAAGAACAGATTTGCATCTAATAATATTCCTTTCAGATTATCATTAACCCGCCGAATCAATCAATTCCGATGATCAAGTACATCATTTAGCAACAAGAAACATAATAAAAGCCAATGACCTAATAGATCATCTTTTAACATTTGCATCCATTTATTTCTTTATAACATTCCTGTCCATCCATCACAGTATGATGGCTGCAGACACAGTGTTGGTAGGATGCAAATCTCACAACAAATTAGTACTAATGGATGTGTCCTGTACACACCATTATTTGGTGATGACGCCCAAGTAAACAACATTATGATTACACAGTTTTTGGCAACATGACCTGGACAAAACACCTGGTGGTAATATTTTGCAAGTTAACAGCCATATGGACCAAGGAATCTGAGTATGCACATTATGTAATGTGATATAGCCAACAATGCAAATCCAGAAACTATATCAGAAGAGAAATTCTTGTTCTTATCCACTACTTCTATAACAGAACACAAACTATTAATATTAAAACATTAAAACTGGGATCATTGCCTTGGAACTGGCCAATCAAAGCATTGGGGGTTAAAACCAGTTGGTGGGCTGGCTGAACCTCACACTTGCCTTTTTATTGAAGATTGATGGGCTAAAAAGTTAGTGGCCTCTTTGACAATTTGGAGTCTTTTTTCTTGGAAGAATCAGTACTTGGGAATCTCTTCACAAACACTATTTAAATGCTTGCTGTCAGTTTGGAATTGACCCCTTATGTATATCATAACTTTGAAATTAGCGCCTTATGTCTATAATAACTTGGTGCCTTACATATACCATACCTTTGAAATTAGCGCCTTATGTATGTTATAACTTTCAAATTGGAGCCTTTTGTATATTATAACTGAAATCGGCGACTAATTTATATCATAACTTTTTAGAATACATTATTAGCATCAAATTTGACATGTCACCCTCATTTCCAGTTGGTTTTGGAGAAAAAGCTTGTTACTGTCTCAGAAAGACATGTTTTTTGCATGTTAAGTTGATGAGGTCCTTGAGCATCTGAGGCCAATTATGTGAGGACCCAGAGCATGACCAAGCACTCCTACCTAATTAACTTTTTTTGAAATAAAGCTACAACTCACATGCTCCAGGAGTGAGAATGGAACCAAGGTCGCCTAGGTGAAAAGTGCCCATACCAAGCACTGCACACACCTTGGACAGATGAGCAGCAACTCTTTATTTTGTAAGGGAGGTATCTAACTTATGATACCCAATCCATTATGCCAGTGTAAGGGAGGTATCTAACTTATGATACCCAATCCATTATGCCAGTGTAAGGGAGGTATGTTACATATGATACCCAATCCATTATGCCAGTGTAAGGGAGGTATCTAACTTATGATACCCCTATCCATTATGCCAGTGTAAGGGAGGTATCTAACTTATGATACCCTATCCATTATGCCAGTGTAAGGGAGGTATCTAACTTATGATACCCTATTCATTATGCCAGTGTAAGGGAGGTATCTAACTTATGATACCCTATCCATTATGCCAGTGATGCATGCATTGACTGTCTTGTAAGGGGGTATCTTACTTATGATACCCTATCCATTATGCCAGTGTAAGGGAGCTATATAACTTATGATACCCTATTTATACCAGTGATGCACGCATTGACTGTAGTGTAAGGGAGTTATCTAACTTATGATACCCTATCCATTATGCTAGTGATGCATGCATTGACTGTCTTGTTAGGGTATTATCTAACTTATGATACCCTATCCATTATGCCAGTGATGCATGCATTGACTGTCTTGTAAGGGAGGTATCTTACTTATGATACCCTATCAATTATGCCAGTGATGCATGCATTGACTGTCTTGTAAGGGAGTTATCTTACTTATGATACCCTATCCATTATACCATTGATGCATGCATTGACTGTCTTGTAAGGGAGGTATCTAACTTATGATACCCTATCCATTATGCCAGTGATGCATGCATTGACTGTCTTGTAAGGGAGGTATCTAACTTATGATACCCTATCCATTATGCCAGTGATGCATGCATTGACTGTCTTGTAAGGGAGTTATCTAACTTATGATACCCTATCCATTATGCCAGTGATGCATGCATTGACTGTCTTGTAAGGGAGGTATCTAACTTATGATACCCTATCCATTATGCCAGTGATGCATGCATTGACTGTCTTGTAAGGGAGGTATCTTACTTATGATACCCTATCCATTATGCCAGTGATGCATGCATTGACTGTCTTGTAAGGGAGGTATCTTACTTATGATACCCTATCCATTATGCCAGTGATGCATGCATTGACTGTCTTGTAAGGGAGGTATCTTACTTATGATACCCTATCCATTATGCCAGTGATGCATGCATTGACTGTCTTGTAAGGGAGGTATCTTACTTATGATACCCTATCCATTATGCCAGTGATGCATGCATTGACTGTCTTGTAAGGGAGGTATCTTACTTATGATACCCTATCCATTATGCCAGTGATGCATGCATTGACTGTCTTGTAAGGGAGGTATCTTACTTATGATACCCTATCCATTATGCCAGTGATGCATGCATTGACTGTCTTGTAAGGGAGGTATCTTACTTATGATACCCTATCCATTATGCCAGTGATGCATGCATTGACTGTCTTGTAAGGGAGGTATCTTACTTATGATACCCTATCCATTATGCCAGTGATGCATGCATTGACTGTCTTGTAAGGGAGGTATCTTACTTATGATACCCTATCCATTATGCCAGTGATGCATGCATTGACTGTCTTGTAAGGGAGGTATCTTACTTATGATACCCTATCCATTATGCCAGTGATGCATGCATTGACTGTCTTGTAAGGGAGTTATCTAACTTATGATACCCTATCCATTATGCCAGTGATGCATGCATTGACTGTCTTGTAAGGGAGTTATCTAACTTATGATACCCTATCCATTATGCCAGTGATGCATGCATTGACTGTCTTGTAAGGGAGGTATCTTACTTATGATACCCTATCCATTATACCAGTGATGCATGCATTGACTGTCTTGTAAGGGAGGTATCTTACTTATGATACCCTATCCATTATGCCAGTGATTCATGCATTGACTTTCTTGTAAGGGAGGTATCTGATACCCTATCCATTATGCCAGTGATGCATGTATTGGCTGTCTTGTAAGGGAGTTATCTTACTTATGAAAGCCTATCCATTATACCAGAGATGCATGCATTGACTGTCTTGTAAAGAAGGTATCTTACTTATGATACCCTATCCATTATACCAGTGATGCATGCATTGACTGTCTTGTAAGAGAGTTATCTAACTTATGCTACCCTATCCATTATACCAGTGATGCATGCATTGACTGTCTTGTTAGGGAGGTATCTTACTTATGATACCCTATCCATTATGCCAGTGATGCATGCATTGACTGTCACATTTTGAATGAATATGAACTGCATTTCCGTGCAGGTGTTCTTTATCGTTTGCGGCATTGCAACGAAAGATTTCTTTTCAAAAAAACATTAATATGTACAAATGTATTAATAATCTGTGACAGACGTTACTTATTTGCTTAATTGATGATTTATGCATTTTTTATATTTATATGACAGATGCCTTAACTCTGATTAACATAGCTAAGGTGGGTGGAGAAACTTTTATTTATAGATATTAATCATATCTCGGCAACCTTGTTATGTTTTTCATAATCAATACCACACACATATAATAAAGATGTCAAAGCTTTTGAAACCTGCTTGAACATTTTGTACCATATGCTTAATCAAACATTTGCATTAAAAAACAATGTGATTTCACTCTCAAATAGCTTGTATAATTAAAATATTGCAAAATAAAGAAAAATATGGGGATCCATGGTTTGGTCAGTTTTGAAATAAATGTGTTGTTTTTTTCCAAAATGCAATGCAAAAAAACAAGGTTTAAAAGTATTTCTAGGTTTGAGCATTAAACAATTGAATGTGTTTCAGTGGGGTTTTTATGGTAGAATTTGCGTTAAATTTCAGCCCTATTCATCATGTAAACAAGTATATATTTTTCCTTTTTTTTTAATTACGGCCTTAAATTCCAAACGGTAGGTTAAAAAAACAAAACAGTTTTATTCTCAATTTTAAAGTATATCTTAACAAAACCAAAACACACCAATTCCCAATTTTTGTCAGAACAACACGATTTTTCCAAATCAAAAGGGTCCCAGCCCCATTCCCAAATTGGTTTAAAAAAAAATTGATAGCAGATCCATAGTTTCACAACAGGACTGGATTTTTACAAAACAGTTTCTGACAAAACTCTGCTTAATGCATGTGCGTAAAATGTTGTCCCAGATTAGCCTGTGCAGTCCGCACATGCTAATCTGGGATGAAACTTTCCGCTTTTATGATTTTTTTTTAATAAAGGACGTCTCTTCTAATTGAAAATTCAGTATAAGCGGAAAGTGTTGTTCCTGATTAGCCTGTGTGGACTGCACAGGCTAATCTGGGACAACATTTCATGCACATGCATTAACCCTTTGAGCGCTGGAACCGGATTTTGAAGGCCTTTGCAAACAGTTTGGATCCAGATGAGACGCCACAAAACGTGGCGTCTCATCAGGATCCAAACCGTTTGCTATTCTGATAGTATTCTTGGAAAAAAAATCGAAGAAAATGCTTATTTTAGAAATTTAGCAGACGACATTTTAGCAGACGACAAATTTCCCAGCATGCACATGCATTAAGCCCAGTTTTCTCAGAGCGAGGCTCATATCATGATTGAAATCTCTTTGCTGGCAAGAACAATCGAGGGCTGAACGGAAAACTGTTGTATCTCCTTCTTTATTTCATATGAGTTACAACAGTCTTCCGTTCACTCTCGCAATGGTAAAGTGATATTATTCTTTTACTACTGTTATTACTACACATGATTTCGAACTTGGCATTTGATTTCATCAATACCTTAATGCTTATTTAAACGCACACGAAGAACACAGTAGAGGCTTTGAATGGCAAACATGTTTGACATTGTTACAAAAACACTAAAACAAGTAGTTTTCCTACATCATCTTGCATAAATGATATCTTGGTAATTTATCACTGTTAAATTTTATGTTCAATAACAGTTTAACAATTTAACGTTTGTAAGTGCATACAAGTTAACGGAAACACTTTTATATCAGATTTTTCAGAATTGTACAATAAAAACGTATCACATCAATTTTACAACTCTTAAACATTAAAATGCATTTCTGTTTGCATAGAACAGCAGTTGGGAAAACAAAAAAATCAAATTAATACAGTAAAGATAGATAGAATGTTGGCAAAAAGGCAAAATAATACACCTGTGGATAATGTATTTTGCTGAGCTGAGCAGTGACAAATTAGAGGGAGTTCATAAAACAGTCAATCACTACAGCTTAGAAAACAGTTCTCTTTGCTTTAAACTATGGAAAAATGCAACCTGTCAAAGATAGTGTTTATAAAACAGTAAGTTTGTACAAACTAAATGGACAGTCAACTATGACACCACAACATTCAGTGTAAAAAGCAGTTTATAAAAAAACAGTCAACTATGACACCACAACAACCAGTGTAACACGAATTCATCAAACAGAAAAAAGTCTCATTTATAGATATTTTTCAATCAAAATTGAAAGCAATACAAAGTTTTAGAAACACTTTTCAGTCATTATTTGAAAACATACATGCATTACAGAGTAAACAATAATCTGTTATATTCTTATGATTTCATTTCATTTTCAGACTTACTAATTTTTTTCTTTTCATTTTCAGACTTACTAATAAGACAACGTATCAAGGGTTTGGCATGAAACTGTTACATCTGCTTTACATTTCTTTACATATATACAATACTTTTGCACTCAACTCAATAGTGTATGCTTCATGTTAAGACTCCCATTCATCAGAAAGTTTTATAATGGTGTGCAATGTTCTATTTCATGCTTACATGCTTATTTCTTATTTTATAAATCATTTTGTGAACTAGTAACATATTCTAAGAAATAGGGATTACACATCTGTTTGACATTCAAAGACTATCAAACCTAACTCAGAAACAAGGTATGATTTCCTTTTAAAATACAGGTGCTCTTGTTCGTACTGAATATTCCATGTGAAATAATATATCATTAGCATTTTAAATTGAACACTTAATGATTAATGTATAACTTATGAAAAAATTCTTCCATCGATGCTTATGTATTGGCAATATGCAAATTCTTAAATAACTGCCATTTGTTTTAAATGATTTGAAGGTCATGCAAATCAAGCACACAGAACTTTATATAAGATTGTTAATAATAATCATAATAATGTCAATTACGTAGGTGTTAAATAAATGTGCATTTTGATGACACATAAGGAGGCCACAGGTGCATGCTAAAATATATCAAATAACGTTATCATCCAGCTATGAACTTTATATAAGCTGAGACCTATAAATAATGATAAGCATGAATAAGCAAATGAGACCAGACAGTGTATAATGAATGATCTACCACGACAGCATCTCGTTTGTAACACATAATTTTATGGAGGCTGAAAATAATTTACATTGACAAATAGGTCTGATATTATTTATACACCCAAATGATGGATGGGTGGATTTTAATACTGCTTTGAATTATTTTTACCTGTTACCAGACACTGACTTTCCCATACAAGTCTATTCTTTGGTGACAGGTCAAGGCCGAAAGTCAAGGTCAAAGGTCACACAATTTTTGTTCTGCTTTATAACTTTGTTATGCCTGGAAGGACTTTAATATTACTTAAGAATATTCTTACCTGCAACCAGACATGACTGTCCCATACTATAATCATGTTCCTTGGTGATAGGTCAAGGCCACAAGTCAAGGTCAAACTTTTTTTCTGCTTGATAACTTTGTTATGCCTGAGGACTTTAATATTAGTTAAGATTATTCTTACCTGTAACCAGACATGACTGTCCTATAGTATTCTAATGTTCCTTGATGATAGGTCAAGGCCGCAAGTCAAGGTCAAAGGTCAGACAATTTTTTGTCTTCTTAATAACTTTGTTATGACTGGGAGGACTTTTATATTAGTTAAGATTATTCTTACCTGTAACCAGACATGATTGTCCCATACTATTCTCATGTTTCTTGTTGACAGGTCAAGGCCGCAAGTCAAGGTTTAAGGTCACACTTTATTATTGCTTGATAACTTTGTTATGCCTGGGAGGACTTTAATATTACTTAAGATTATTCTTCCGTATGACACATACAATGCGCATGCTCCTCTGTGAAAGGTCAAGGTCGCAGTTCAAATAAAGTTTGAATTTGATCTGCAATTTTTCATGTCTAACTCCCTGATGTTCAATATTAAAATGAATTTGAAATAAGCAATAAGAATTATCGATGGATATTTACGATTAGAAGAGTAAAGATAAAATTTTGGGATTGAAAAAACTGTTTGAAATAGCAATTACTTTAATAACAAGAAATGTGTTTGTCAGAAACACAATGCCCCCTACTGAGCCGCTTTGAAAAAATAACTACGTGCATGCATGCCAAATATTAAGTTGCTATGATCAATATTGCAAAAATTATGACCATTTTTCGAAACCTAAACCCAAGTGTGACGGAATTTCAGAAAGACAGACAGACAGACGGACGGACAGTGCGATCACTATATGCCACCCTACCGGGGGCATAAAAAGGTGTTAATAATATTGGTGTTCAACTGTAAAGACAGATCTTGATAAACTGCTTCATTAATTTAATAACACTAGAACAATGTCAGAGTTTTTCTTGCAACAAAGATGCATTGTTTTTTACTTGCAACAAAAATGCATTGTAATTTGTGAATATGTTAAGAACAGATTGCATCTAATGATATTCCTTTTAGATAATCTTTAACCCGCCGTAATTTATCAATCAATTCCGATGATCAAGTACATCATTTAGCAACAAGAAACATAATAAAAGCCAATGACCTAATAGATCATCTTTAAAAAAATTGCATCCACTTATTTCTTTATCATTCCTGTCCATCCATTACAGTAATAGCTGCAGACACAGTGTAGGTAGGATGCAAATCTCAAAACAAATTATTTCTAATGGATGTGTCCTATACACAGCATTATTTGGTGATGATGCCCAAGTAAACAACATTATGATTATAGAGTTTTTGGCAACATTACCTGGACAAAACACCTGGTGGTAATATTTTGTATGTTAACAGCCATATGGACCAAGAAATCTGATTATGCACTTTATGTTATGTGATATTGCCAACAATGAAACTCAAGAAACTATATCAGAAGAGAAATTCTTGTTCTTATCCACCACTTTTGTATCAAAACACCAACTATTAATATAAAAACATTCAAACTGGGATCATCCCCTTGGAACGGTCAATGCAAAGCATTGGAGTTTAAACTGGTTTGAGGGCTGGCCAAACCTCACATTTGTCTTTTTATTGAAGATTGATGCACCAAAAAGTCAGTGGCCTCTTAAGACAATTTGGAATCTATTTTCCTCAAAGAATCAGTACTTGGGAGTCTCTTCAAAAACACTATTTAAATGCTTGTCGTCAGTTTGGAATTGGCGCCTTGCGTATATCATAACTTTAAAATTAGCGCCTTATGCTGGGGCGTAAGTAATGGGGAGGCAGGTGGGGTCGGCCGCCTCCCCAATATTTCGGCTAGTCGTCCTAAAAAAAAAAAAATCGCCGCCCCAAAACCAGTATTTTTGTAATCACGCACCGTCAGTGCAGAAGCAATGTGTCCCCTCTCTGTCTGCTCCGAGGTTGCCAATAGTGATGTGTCAATATCCCTTGTTAGGTGTCATAAACCAGGGGCCCGGGTAAATGTCATTGCGTTAATTGTTTTATTGTTCTTTTCCGTGGTTGAACTGTGGGTGTTTTGATTAAGGACAGGCTAATCTTTTAATTTTAATTGATCGCTTTAATTCAAAGGTATCTGCCACTTAAAACAATTTTGAGTAAATATACGCGTGAAAAACATTAATTTGATTGAAAATATTTTTGTTCTCTAAGTATAACAGTTATTATTTGATTAGAAATCATAGAAACAATATCATATATGTAATTGTTTAATGTTCAAAATGAGTATTCCTAATGAGCCTCGAAATTGCTTTTCCTAAGCGTACATTCGGGAAGAAAAAGCCAGAACAGCGTTCATTCCAATCTAGTTGGTTTGATTCGTAATATAATATTTGAAATATTAGTGTTGTGAATGTAATATTAATGTTATTATTTCTCATATCACTTGTTAAAGTCTGTCATTAAAATACATTATGTCATATACATTTACTTAATTTTATGTTTTAATTAGCACGAGTTTTGGAAAGAAAAAACTAACTGTTGAGATTTCTGGGTCGTCGTCGGCGGCATTGGACAAACTGATTTCATGACAAAAATCGAGCATTTATATCAACATGAAAGTTCCCCCAAAACGCACCATATTAATTGTAATGTGTATTATAAGTTTGAAATTGGCGCCTTATGTATATAATAACCTTGAAATTGGCACTTCATGTCTATAATAACTTTGAAATTGGCGCCTTATGTATAAAATCACTTCGACATTGGCGCCTAATGTATATAATAACCTTGAAATTGGCGCCTTATGTCTATAATAACTTTGAAATTGGCGCCTTATGTATAAAATAACTTTGAAATTGGCGCCATATGTATATAAAAGCCTTGAAATTGGCGCCTTTTGTCAATTATATATGGTAACTTTTAAATTGGCGCCTAATGTATATTATAACTTTGAGATTTTTTTTGTTTCTGTCTAAGACAGACCTGTTTAAATTGTGTGTGAAGTTTATGAGGTCCATCTGCCCCTGAGGCTGCATTATGTGAGGACCCGGATCTCGTCCCAGCACTCCTACCTAATTAACTTAGACCCACAGAATTTGGGACAAATTTTGAAATAAAAGCTACAACTCACATGCTCCATGAGTGGGAATTGAACCCAGGTTGCCTAGATAAGAAGTGCACATACCATCCACTAGTGCCGGATTAGCAACATGGAGGCCCAAAGGCAGTGCAACTTTTGGAGGCCACGCCTACTAGAACACCAGTGCCCAGTCAATTTCACTCGTTTAAATTAGCCTACCAGTGTCAAGGCAGGCAAGAGATAAAATGTGACAATGTCCTTTTATAGGTACACAATGTCATTATATTACCGTAATGCCAATACTACATTACAATTACTAGATTAAGAATTTAAGAAAACAATCACTGTAGTCTGCATAATTACGTATTTAACTCTTACATCATGGCCTCATGGGGCCCCTTGAATTGGTCGGGCCCATAGGCATTTGTCTACTCTTTCTAATCCAGGACTGCACTGCACTTACCAGACACCTTGGACAGTCTGTAAATTAGACGAGCAGCAACTCTTTATTTTGTTAGGGAGGTATCTTACTTATGCTACCCTATCCATTATGCCAGTGATTCATGCATTGACTGTCTTGTAAGGGAGGTATCTTACTTATGATACCCTATCCATTATACCAGCAATGCATGCATTGACTGTCTTGTTAGGGAGGTATCTTACTTATGATACCCTATCCATTATACCAGTGATGCATGCATTGACTGTCTTGTTGGGGAGGTATCTTACTTATGATACCCTATCCATTATACCAGTGATTTATGCATTGACTGTCTTGTAAGGGAGGTATCTTACTTATGATACCCTATCCATTATACCAGTGATTCATGCATTGACTGTCTTGTAAGGGAGTTATCTAACTTATGATACCCTATCCATTATGCCAGTGATGCATGCATTGACTGTCTTGTAAGGGAGGTATCTTACTTATGATACCCTATCCATTATGCCAGTGATTCATGCATTGACTGTCTTGTAAGGGAGGTATCTTACTTATGATACCCTATCCATTATACCAGTGATTCATGCATTGACTGTCTTGTAAGGGANGTTAAAATAATGAAACAAATTTAAGACCACTTTTCTGTTTCAAGCATAGAACAGCAGTTGGGAAAACAAAAATTCAAATTAATACATTAAAGATAGATAGGATGTTGGCAAAAAGGCAAAATAATACACCTGTGGATAATGTATTTTGCTGAGTTGAGCAGTGACAAATGAGTGGGAGTTCATAAAACAGTCAATTACTACAGCTTAGAAAACAGTTCTCTTTGCTTTAAACTATGGAAAATACAACCTGTCTAAGTTAGTGTTTATGAAACAGTAAGTTTGCAAAAACACTTTAACTAAATGTACATGACACAATCAACTATGACTTCACTACAACCAGTGTACTAGAAGTTCATGAAACATTAAAAATGTCCCATTAACAGACACTGTTCAAGCCAAATTGTTAATAATACAAAATTTACAAACAATTTTCAGTGATAATTTGAGAATATACATGCATTACAGAGTTAAAAATAATCTGTTATGTTCTAAAGATTTTGCTCCCAACAGACCAGTGGATTTAAAACTCAGTGAACAAAAAAAATATTGTTTATGTTTTTTTCTTCACATTATAATATTTTTTTTATTATTCCAAATATTATAGTTAAAACAATAAAAATATTTAATTACATTTTTTAAAGTCCCTTTAAGAAGGCAGTTCACGAAACTGTCGATATAACTGTTGTGCAACTGGAACCAATTTATAAAGGATACCGAGTACAGTAAGTAATGAAACAACAACTTGGCAATGACTATTGCCACAAAGTTTTAAATGGCTGCAAGTGTTTTGTGCACAGTTTTGTTTGCTATCAAGACCATAGTGTTTTCGTCACAGCTGCATTATTTGTTGACACCACAGGTGTTCTACGTAGCATGAACTATTTAACGGGCTATTAAAAATATTCTCTTGGCAACCATTACCATAGGAAGTTTTCAATTCATAAATCAGTAAGTAAGATGTATACTCTGTGGCTAAATCCAATATCCCGCTACATAACACTATAAACAAAATTGCAGAAAAAAATGTTCATACATAATACAAATGTATTCTTATATAATAAATCATAAATATTGCAAAATCAGCCAGATTTGGCAAGGTATAAAGAGTGGGCAAAAGTACAACGAGTTACATATTGCATCACCACCACATGAGTAGCTGTAAGAACATTGTAGAGACCAAAGTCTCAGGTTAGACGGGTTATAAAGTTTAAAATAAATGCCACTTTATAAAAACATATAAGAAAACAAATGGAACAAGTTTAAATCGTATGATAATTATCTTGTTTTCAATATGTATATCCTTACTCAAGATGTGCTAAATATCTTTTAAAAAGATATTTCTTTGTATGATACACAAGTTATTTCCCACTTTTAAAGTGTTTTAAATGACATTTATTTATCTTCCATATCTCTACTAAGCATTCTTTTATTAATTTAAGTTTATTTAGTGAAAATAACTGACGGTAGCAAAATTGAACGAACTGAATATGGAATGCCCCCAAAAATTTAGCTTCTACAGAAGAATTAGGAACAGTTGGTTTAGTGGAAAAAATAACTATTTATGCCTTCTTTAGATGATCAAAAAAGTTTTGTTAATAAATTATATACTAAAGTACTGTGGTTAATCAGGTTCGGACCACTGCACCAGGACAAGAACCAAACTCAATAATTCAATCACTCTAATCACTTCGACACATAGACAATGGCACTCACCAGAAGTATGCAAAAAACTTGACACCTCTAATAAATTAATCTACCCAATGTAACCCAACCCTGTTGAATCAGGACACCTGTAGTAATTCCTGGGGACCTCCTAGCACACTACATGCTAATTTTAAGCCACAGGCTTATCAGACCTCATGCCGATATTTACACACCTCTGTCATACTAGTCAAAACCAATGCTAGGGCTGTAGATCATGATTACTGACTTGAGGAATGCAAAAGGCTTTTAATCTTAAAGAAAAATAGTCACACAGACTGGAAAAATGACAATGTCCAATTTTTTGTCACACAGATTCTTATATAAATGGAGAATAAGATTTTGGTAGCTGTGGCATAGAGGATATGGTGTCCTCCTTTAAAGGTCACAAGTTTGATCCCCATTGGAGCATTCTTTACATCTCCCAAAGACACTATACTGTTCTACCCAGAAAACGGACTCAAGAGTGTTTCAATAAGCACAGGCTTTTGATGCTATCGGGCTAAGTTAACCCTTTGAATGCTGGGAAATTTGTCGTCTGCTAAAATGTTGTCTGCTGAATTTCTAAAATTAGCATTTTCTTCGATTTTTTTTCAAAGAATACTATCAGAATAGCAAACAGTTTGGATCCTGATGAGACGCCACGTTCTGTGGCGTCTCATCTGGATCCAAACTGTTTGCAAAGGCCTTCAAAATCTGGTTCCAGCACTCAAAGGGTTATTAAATAGGTCTAAACTTAATTAATGGAAAATTATGATTTAAAAGAGCAAAGAGAACAACAGATATTGACCTACATGTATATTAAAATTATGTTTGGTTTATGAGTAATTATCAATAAAGATTGATTTTCTAAAGCAATAATGGGAAGCGAAACTCAATCGTTTTAAATGTATTTCTCTTGGTTTTGAACATGGCTATAAACATGTCAATTTCTTATGGAAGCAAAACTTATGCACATATCAGAGTGGCTGAGTACACCAGACTTTTGATCCAAGGTTTGGATATCTGAGTTAAGGTGGAGGCACCATTTTTTTTCTTATGAATTTCCTACAACTGCATTTTGCTCAAGCTTTGATTAATCTAAAAGTTTTGTTTTTGCAATTTTACGCTTAATGGCATATTGAAGAAGGCAAAGAAAATAATCATGAACAAGTCTATTTAAAGAACAACCAAGTGGTTTTCCTTCAACAGGAAATTTGACACCGTCACAGTGTAGGGTTACATATAGGGCAAAGGTTGTCTTTGATCTAATTGGATGTCTTCCACAGGAACTGATATGTGTCACAGGAGAATTTACATGGCACACGGTCCCTGCACAGGGGGGTCCTGATCCTCTATGAGATAGCCAGCTGTGAATGGGGGCAAGGTTAACACTGTTCAATGCCGTACACATGCAATGCTGTCGTTACTTGCACGCAATCTTGTCAATACTGAAACGCTTTTTACCACTCAGATATGCATTCTGACGCATTTATAGTCCTTTAGAAAATCAAATTATATGAAAAGACCTTTCTCAACAGATTAAAGTTTTAAGAGCTTCATTTCTAAGCTTAAAATAATTATGAGAAGCAAACATCATAAAACCTGAACAGACTGCGAGTTACCCGCAGGTTGTTCTGGTTTATGCTGGTTGCATATAGCCATGTTCACTTTGCTTCTGAGCAGGGGCAAGCTTAACACTGTTCAATGCTGTACACACGCTTGCACGCAATGTTGTCAATACTGAAACCTTGTAGTGTGTTGCCAATCTTAGATCACATTGCCGTCATTTAATGCACACCAAGATATTATTATTTTTTAACCCTTTGCCACTCAGATAAGCACTTTGACACATTTGTAGTCCTTTAGAAAATCAAATTTAATTTAAGACCTTTAAAAATTAAAGGCTTCATTTCTTTCATTGAGATACGGATGAGCAGCAAAAAGCATAAAACCTGAACAGCCTGGGAGTAACTGTTCATGCTGTTTGCATATAGCCATTTTCACTTTGCTTCTGAATGGGACGAAGGTTAACACTGTTCAATGCTGTACACACGCAATTCCATCGTTACTTTTTTTTTTATAATTTTTGCTTTAATTGGTGTATTATAATTCCTGCAATCTTGTCACACTGTACGTTATATAATATATTGGTCTGCAATGTAACTGGTGACAGTGAAATATGTGGCGTGTTCTGAGAAAACTGGACAAAATGAATGTGCGTAAAGTGTCATAATCAGGGACGACACTTTCCGCCTAAATTGGATTTTTGCTAAGAAGAGACTTNTTTTTTTTTTTAAATTTTTGCTTTAATTGGTGTATTATTATACCTGCAATCTTGTCACACTGTAAGTAATGTAATGTATTGGTCTGCAATGTAACTGGTGACAGTGAAATATATGTTTACTCAAGATTTTTTGTAAACTGTCCTAATTTAAATCTTATATTATATATAAAACCTTATATTTATACATGCTGATCTTCCTATAACACAGACACAGAACAACAATATAAAGTTTTAACTACCTCACAAACAAAACAAAAAAGTTGTGATCAAGAGGTACAATATATTCTGATCTTGTCAGATTAAAAAAAAAAAACTTGAATTATTGCTGTCTCTTGGCCAATTAACAACTCTAACCTTCTAGATTGGGCCATAAGAACCACCTGGGCTTATGCCTCAATCCTTTTATTTGAGCTCTGGAGAAACCGGACTTAATGCATGTACGTAAAAATTTATAAAGTGTTGACCAAGATTTTCCTCTGCGGTCCACACAGGCTAAACAGGAACAAGACTTTCCCCCTTAACTGGATTCTTGTTTTGTAAAGACATCCTTTAAACATAAAATTCCATGAAAGCCGAAAGGATCGTTTCTGATTAGCCTGTGTAGACTGCACAGGCTAATCTTGAACAACACTTAAGGCACATGCATTAAGCCCGGTTGTCCTAGAGCAAGGCTCATTTTTATGTAACTGAACCCCAAATATTTGTTAGGCTGATAACAATTATAGCTTCAAAATAATTCCTTTAATACATGACTCATATCTGCAAATGAGACCACAAAACCTTGCGTTACTTTATAGCAGACAGCATAGGGATTGGGCAGGCTGGGCTGAAGCTATTCTGGCCGGATATGGAATAATACCCATTTTTGCATGAAGTAGCTCATATTTTGTAAAGCCACTATAAACAAAATCAACTCTCTACTACCAACCTAACTCAACATGTGTACATTGTAACATACCATGAAGTCCCTTACTGGCCCCTTGTGACCCTCCAGGAGTCGAACACTCGTCATGGTGACAAGGTCCCATTCTCGGATACTGCCATCACTGTAATCAAAATATGATGATTTTTAGCATTTCTTTTTAGTCCATATTTATATGAATGTTTTTTGCCAACTGCTTTTGAATTTTATTTTTGAGTTGTTTTTATTAATTATTAGGTCGTTCATAATACTTTTGTACATTTTTAACTTAATTTTAAGTTCACGAAAATCTTGCAATTGTTTAAAACTGACAGGTTTACCTACAATCTATTTAAACGAACTGCTTTTTTTTAAATTTGCTTATTCACATACTACATTTCTGTTCATTTCTTAAGAGGAGAGCAAAGATTGTCTTAGGTGTCAAAACTAAGATATTTAAATTGATTTTGCCTTTCAAGTCGCTATCAAATATTTGAATCCCAGAACCTGGCAACACAAGAAACCGTCGGAGACGGGTGATGCTCCCCAAAGTTTTTTTTTGTCACAATATTGCACTATATATTCAGATAAAAGGAAACGTCTTGAGGGGCATAACTTTGGACAAAACAAGAATTGCACTATATGTACAATGGAAAATTTCGAAGGGCCATAACTCTGTGAAAAATCATCCGACCATAACCGGCTGATAATATGCACATCTCCTCTTGGTAGTGAAGCTTCCCATAAAGTTTCATTGAATTCCAGTCATAAGTTGCTGAGAAATAGCCCTGACAAGAATTGCACTATATGTACAGTTAATGGAAAATTTCAAAGGGTCATAACTCTGTGAAAAATCATCCGACCAGTACTGGCTGATAATATGCACATCTTCTCTTGGTAGTGAAGCTTCCCATAAAGTTTAATTGAATTCCGGTCATTAATTGCTGAGAAATAGCCCGGACAAAATTGTGCACGGACGGACGGACGCACACACGGACAGACGAAGCGGCGACTATATGCTCCCCCCCAAAAAATTTTGGGAGAGCATAAAAAAAGAGAAAATCAATATGGGAAATGAAAAGGAGAAAATCAACTAGCTTTCTGTGGGATGACAAGGAGAAAATCAGCCAACACTCATGCCAATGAAAAGTAAATTAAAAAGTACTCAATACCATGAAAAGAAAAAAAAAACTAGCCCTCTGGGCAATAAAAAGGGGAAAATCAGCAAGTACACAGGGCAACGAAAAGGAGAAAATCAGCTAGCACTCTGTGCAATGAAAAGGAGAAAATCTGCTATAACTCATGGCAATGAAAAGGAGACAATAAGCTATCAATCTGGCCAATAAAAAGAAAATCAACAAGCCTTCTGTGCAATGAAAAGGAGTAAATCAGTTAGCACTCTGTGCAATGAAAAGGAGTAAATCAGCTAGCACTCTGGGCAATGAAAAGGAGTAAATCAGTTAGCACTCTGGTCAATGAAAAGGAGTAAATCAGCTAGCACTCTGTGCAATCAAAAGGAGTAAATCAGCTAGCACTCTGTGCAATCAAAAGGAGTAAATCAGCTATCACTCTAGGCAATGAAAAGGAGAAAATCTGCTAGCACTCTGTGCAATCAAAAGGAGTAAATCAGCTAGCACTCTGGGTAATGAAAATGAGAAAATCAGCTATCACCCTAGGCAATGAAAAGGAGAAAATCAGCTATCACTATGTGCAACGAAAAGGAGAAAATCAGCTATCATTCTGGGCAAATAAAAGGAGAAAAAAGAAGCTAGCACTCTGAGCAATGAAAAGGAGAACATCAGCTAGCACTTCGGGCAATGAAAAGGAGAAAATCAGCTATAACTCTAGGCGATGAAAAGGAGAAAATCAGCTATCACTCTAGGCAATGAAAAGGAGAAAATCTGCAAGCACTCTAGGCAATGAAAAGGAGAAAATCTGCTAGCTCTCTGGGCAATGAAAAAGGAGAAAATCTGCTAGCACTCTGGGAAATGAAAAGGAGAAAATCTGCTTGCACTCTGGGCAATGAAAATGGAGAAAATCAGCTAGCACTCTGGACAATGAAAAGGAGAAAATCATCTATCACTCTGGAAAATGAAAAGGAGGAAATCAGCTATCACTCTGGAGAATAAAAAGAAGAAAATCAGCTAGCACTATGTGCAATGAAAAGGAGAAAATCAGCTAGCACTATGTGCAATGAAAAGGAGTAAATGAGCTATCACTCTAGGTAATGAAAAGGAGAACATCAGCTATCACTCTAGGTAATGAAAAGGAGAAAATCAGCTATCACTCTAAGCAATGAAAAGGTGAAAAAAAGCTATTACTATGTACAATGAAAAGGAGTAAATGAGGTTTTTACTCTAGGCAATGAAAAGGAGAAAATCTGCTATCACTCTAGGCAATAAAAAGGAGTAAATGAGCTATCACTATAAGCAATTAACAGGAGTAAATCAGCTATCACCCTAGGCAATGAAAAGGAGAAAATCTGATATCACCCTAGGCAATGAATAGGAGAAAATCTGCTATCACCCTAGGCAATGAAAAGGAGAAAATCTGCTATCACTCTAGACAATGAAAAGGAGAAAATCTGCTATCACCCTAGGCAATGAAAAGGAGAAAATCTGCTAGCACTCTAGGCAATGAAAAGGAGAAAATCTGCTAGCAATCTGGGCAATGAAAAGGAGAAAATCAGCTTTCACTCTAGGCAATGAAAAGGAGAAAATCTGCTAGCACTCTGGGCAATGAAAAGGAGAATATCAGCTAGCACTCTGGGCAAATGGAAAGGAGAAAATCTGCTAGCACTCTAGGCAATGAAAAGGAGAAAATCAGCTAGCACTCTGGACAAATGGAAAGGAGAAAATCAGCTAGCACTTATGGGAATGAAAAGGAGAAAATCTGCTAGCACTCTGGGCAATGAAAAGGAAAAAATCTGCTAGCACTCTGGGCAACGAAAAGGAGAAAATCTGCTAGAACTCTGTGCAATGAAAAGGAGAAAATCAGCTAGCACTCTGGGCAATGAAAAGGAGAAAATCAGCTAGCACTCTGGAGAATGAAAAGGATGAAATAAGCTATCACTCTGGAGAATAAAAGGAGAAAATCAGCTAGCACTCTAGGCAATGAAAAGAAGAAAATCAGCTAGCACACTAGGCAATGAAAAGGAGAAAATCAGCTTTCACTCTAGGCAATGAAAATGAGTAAATGAGCTATCACTGTAGGCAATGAAAAGGAGAAAATCTGCAATTAAAAGGAGAAAATCTGCTATCACTCTAGGCAGTGAAAAAGAAAGAAAATCAGCTATCACTCTAGGTAATGAAAAGGAGAAAACCAGCTATCACTATGTGCAATGAAAAGGAGTAAATGAGCTAGCATTATGTGCAATGAAAAGGAGTAAATGAGCTATCACTCTAGGTTATGAAAAGGAGAACATCAGCTATCACTCTAGGTAATGAAAGGGAGAAAATCAGCTATCATTCTAGGCAATGAAAAGGAGAAAACCAGCCATCACTATGTACAATCAAAATGAGTAAATGAGCTATCACTCTAGGCAATGAAAACGAGAAAATCTGCTTTCACTCTAGGCAATGAAAAGTAGAAAATCAGCTATCACTCTAGGCAATGAAAAGCTGAAAATCTACTATCAGTCTAGGCATTGAAAAGGAGTTAATGAGCTATCACTCTAGGCAATGAAAAGGAGTAAATATGCTATCACTCTAGGCAATGAAAAGGAGAAAATATGCTATCACTCTAGGCAATAAAAAGGAGAAAATCTGCTAGCACTCTAGGCAATGAAAAGGAGAAAATCAGCTAGCACTCTGAGCAATGAAAAGGAGAAAATCAGCTAGCACTCTGGGCAATGAAAAAGGAGAAAATCAGCTATCACTCTAGGCAATGAAAAGGAAAAAATCAGCTAGCACTCTGGGCAATGAAAAGGAGAAAATCAGCTAACACTCTGGGCAAATGGAAAGGAGAAAATCAGCTAGCATTCTGGGCAATGAAAAGAAGAAAATCTGCTAGAACTCTGGGCAACAAAAAGGAGAAAATCTGCTTGCAATCTGTGCAATGAAAAAGAGAAAATCTGCTTGCACTCTGGGAAATGAAAAGGAGAAAATCAGCTAGCACTCTGGGCAATGAAAAGGAGAAAATCAGCTATCACTCTGGAGAATAAAAAAGAGGAAATCAGCTATCACTCTGGAGAATAAAAAAGAGAAAATCAGCTAACACTATGTGAAATTGAAAGGAGAAAATAAGCTAGCACTATGTGCAATGAAAAGGAGTTAATGAGCTATCACTCTAGGTAATGAAAAGGAGACCATCAGCTATCACTCTAGGTAATGAAAAGGAGAAAATCAGCTATCACTCTAGGCAATGAAAAGGAGAAAACCAACTATCACTATGTGCAATGAAAAGAAATAAATGAGCTATCACTCTAGGCAATGAAAAGGATAAAATCAGCTATCACTCTAGGCAATGAAAAAGATAAAATAAGCTATCACTTTAGGCAATGAAAAGGAGTAAAAGAGCTATCACTCTAGGCAATGAAAAGGAAAAATCTGCTATCACTCTAGGCAATGAAAAGGAGAAAATCAGCTATCACTCTAGGCAATGAAAAAGAGAAAACCAGCTATCACTATGTGCAATGAAAAGAAGTAAATGAGCTATCACTCTAGGCAATGAAAAGGAGAAAATCAGCTATCACTCTAGGCAATGAAAAGGAGAAAAACTGTTTTCACTCTAGGCAATGAAAATGAGTAAATGAGCTATCACTCTAGGCAATGAAAAGGAGAAAATCTGCTATCACTCTAGGCAATGCAAAGGAGAAAATCAGCTATCACTCTAGGCAATGAAAAGGAGTAAATCAGCTATCACTCTAGGCAATGAAAAGGAGAAAATCTGCTATCACTCTAGGCAATGAAAATAAGAAAATCTGCTAGCACTCTGGGCAATGAAAAGGAGAAAATCTGCTAGCACTCTGGGCAATGAAAAAGGAGACAATCAGCTATCACTCTAGGCAATGAAAAGGAGAAAATCTGCTAACACTCTGGGCAATGAAAAGGAGAAAATCTGCTAGCACTCTGGTCAATAAAAAAGGAGAAAATCAGGTATCACACTAGGCAATGAAAAGGAAAAAAATCTGGTAGCACTCTGGGCAATGAAAAGGAGAAAATCGTTTAGCACTCTGGGCAAAGAAAAAGGAGAAAATCAGCTAGCACTCTGGGCAATGAAAAGGAGAAAATCTGCTAGCACTCTGGGCAAATGGAAAGGAGAAAATCTGCTAGCACTCTGGGCAATGAAAAGGAGAAAATCTGCTAGCACTCTGGGCAATGAAAAAGGAGAAAATCAGCTATCACTCTAGGCAATGAAAAGGAGAAAATCTGCTAGCACTCTGGGCAATGAAATAGAAGAAAATCTGCTAGCACTCTGGGCAATGAAAAGGAGAAAATCTGCTAGCACTCTGGGCAAATGGAAAGGCGGAATTAAGATAGTACTTTGGGCAATGAAAAGGAGTAAATCAGCTAGCACCATGGGCAATAAACAGGAGTAAATCAGCTAATACTTTGGAGAATAAAAAGGAGAAAATCAGCAAGTACTCTCGACAATCAAAAGAAGATTATCAACTATTAATATGGACAATAAAAGGAGAAAATCAGTAAGTACTCTGTACAATTAAAAGAAGAACATCAGTTAGTACTCTGGCCAATCACATCAGTTAGTACTCTGGCCAATCAAAAGTAGAAAATCAGCAAGGACGGGAGGACGAATTAGAACTCAGATGTTTGAGAAGCCTTATGTGTAAATCCCCTTTGAAGCTTACCCAGAGGCCGTGTAGAAGCGCCCGGCGAGGTACGCCAGCTTGTTGATGGCTCCAGTGTGGGCCTGAATGGCCGCCTCGTTCTCGCCTGTGATCTTGTTCCAGAAATACACGCGGCCCAGGCTGTCCCCACTCAGGATCAGGCTGCCCTTCATCTGTTGAGAGAAATGAAAATGATCTCAACCTAAAAACTTGTTTATAGCACACCTGATTGAGTCGTATCTAATTGAGCCTTGCCCTTGGAAAATGGGGCTTAACAATAAAGTGATCACCATCCAAATACTAGTACATGTATATAACACACCTAATTATTATTTAGCCGCACTTTGGGAAAACAGGGCTTTATTCATGTGCATAAATTGTCGTCCCAGATAAGCCTGTGCAATCAGCTCAGGCTAATCAGGGATGACACTTCCTGCTTTTATGTAATTTTTGTTGAAAGGAAGTGTCTTCATAAATCCAGTTTAGGGGAAAAGTGTTTTCCTTGATTAGCCCATGCTGACTGCACAGCCTAATCTGGGATGACACTTTACACACATGCAACCAGCTCTGTTTTCCATAGTCAGGCTTAATTGTAATTGACTTGCATTTGAAAAGTGGCCCTATAACTTAAAAGGGGAGTTTTACCCATTTTCTTGCTTTCATCCTTTAATTGACTCTACGATACATAACACTAACAATGGCTTCAACATCAAAGATGGACAAATCAACCAACCAACTTGAATCCCAAAACATTAAACTTTGTCATAAAATGGGAGTATTTTAAATGAGGTGTAATGCAGATTGGTTTTCATATTTTAAATTTTCATTATGCATATAAATTACTGTATTACTGTGTATATATTCATCCCATATTTTCCTTTTGATGATAAAACTTGCAACAACCAGGTGATATATGTTTTTTTCTTCTTACAATGCATAGTTTCCACATAATTGTATTCTGAATAATAATAATTGATTGATAATTTCCTATCCAATATTTTCCTTTTGATGATAAAATGTGCAATTACCAGGTGATACATATTATTTTTTCTTACAATGCATAGTTACTACATAATTGTATTCTGAATAAACTTTGAACTGCTTTCTCTCTGTATTTAATTAATTGGTAATTTACTATAATTTCCTATCTCAATGTATTCAATTGATTTATAATTTCCTATAAAATTCTATCAAAGAAAAATCTTCAAACATCATTTGGACTACAATCAAAAACTTCACTGGGGTTGTTGTAATTTCTATTTCTTTGCCATCCAAATTAAACAGTTCACCACTAACAGTGATACATTGTAAATGAGCACTAAATAGCGTTTTATTGACAGAGGCATAATGTGTGAGCCAACACGAGTTTTATGGTTGATTTACCTAAGATAAACTGCTCACTTGTTAAAGAAACCGTAGGCAAATTGTAACACCTGTTCGCCATCACTTCGCTAAATTGTTTTTAATCCATTAGGAGATAAATCAGTCAGATTCGCTAACTACCCATCACCCCCTGTTTATTTCCTTTTAATTACATCAAAGTTGTTACTAAATGTTTGATTTCCCCCAAAAATTCTAGTTTCCACAACCTGTTCAGTTCAGAAGATATTGAAGTTAATTAACAAGCCCGTTTATTTGATACAGTCTTTCATTAATAAGACACCTCTCTTTAAAATGTCCCATCAAACACGAGGTGAAGGATTTATGGTTTGGGAATTGAAAAATAAAATTCTCATTGTATTCTATGCCTCATTGATCAATAACACTTTTTAATACTAAAATGTCATATATCCAAGGCATAAAGCATCAATTAAATTGTTTATCCGAAAATTGATACAAAGTCAATCCCAGCATTTTCCAACAAAGTGCGAGAAACATTCCAGATGGCAAATATACTTCATAGAATCTTTGGCCAGATTTATAGTTAGCATTAAATCTACATAAATATTTATAGTTATTGATGTTCAAGTATGAAAAATGAGCATTTTATCACTGTAGCCGGAATCGATGCGTTTCAAACGAGAATTATTTTAAACAGTTTAAACACCTGCCAAAGAATGCTTTGCAACATGTAGGAAACGTACGTGAAACTACGTTTATTTAACAGGCATTCCCAATACAAAGCAACTAGTGGTTTGTTCACAGGGAAAGAAGGATGACAGGGAAAAAGCTTGCATTGAAAGAAATCATAAAATCACTACATAATTCATAATAATGATAACTGGACACGTGCTTTTTCTCTAATGTTATTTATTTTAATACCATATTCATTTTAATAACAACACTTATAAAGGTCTAAAAGGCATTACATTCTTGTGTGACTGGTCATAATTGTATATGTTTTTGTTTGTAATCTCGAAAAAAAAATGTGTTAAAAACTCAACAATAAAAAAAAAATGTGTTGAAAACTCAAAAAAGAAGGTTTAAAATGGCTAGTATATTTGGGAAAACAATAGTTCTCATCTTTTAAAATGAACAGTGATTTTTCAAAAATATCCAAATGCATAAAATATTTCTGCCCAAGTGCGATGATGACTATGGTCACCATGGTCTTTCATTTATTTTGATGGTCATTCATGTTCTATTTATAAAAATGGTCACCCATCAAATATTGTGAAAGAACCATGGCAATGAATATGATTAATATCAGTTAATTATTCAGTGTTTTTTTCATTGAATTGTTTTTTTTTTTTAGATTTGAACATTTAGTTCGTCTTCCATCCAGCTCTATAAGTTGAACCTCAGTAAATTTAATCATGAAAACACTTTATTTTGAATTTTGAAGCATTTATGAGCAAAACAACAAAAACACTATATTCCCAATTTTGGTCAAAACATGGCGATTTTTCCCAATCCATAGGGAGCCGGCCCCATTCCCAAAATGGTGAAAAAAAACACTGTTATTATTTCACTTGAAGTGTGCATGTATTTACCAGTTTCTTATTATTTCATTTAGTGTGCATGTATTTACCAGTTTCTTATTATTTCAGTTGAAGTGTGCATGTATTTACCAGTTTCTTATTATTTCAGTTGAAGTGTGCATGTATTTACCAGTTTCTTATTATTTCAGTTGAAGTGTGCATGTATTTACCAGTTTCTTATTATTTCAGTTGAAGTGTGCATGTATTTACCAGTTTCTTATTATTTCAGTTGAAGTGTGCATGTATTTACCAGTTTCTTATTATTTCAGTTGAAGTGTGCATGTATTTACCAGTTTCTTATTATTTCAGTTGAAGTGTGCATGTATTTACCAGTTTCTTATTATTTCAGTTGAAGTGTGCATGTATTTACCAGTTTCTTATTATTTCAGTTGAAGTGTGCATGTATTTACCAGTTTCTTATTATTTCAGTTGAAGTGTGCATGTATTTACCAGTTTCTTATTATTTCAGTTGAAGTGTGCATGTATTTACCAGTTTCTTATTATTTCAGTTGAAGTGTGCATGTATTTACCAGTTTCTTATTATTTCAGTTGAAGTGTGCATGTATTTACCAGTTTCTTATTATTTCAGTTGAAGTGTGCATGTATTTACCAGTTTCTTATTATTTCAGTTGAAGTGTGCATGTATTTACCAGTTTCTTATTATTTCAGTTGAAGTGTGCATGTATTTACCAGTTTCTTATTATTTCAGTTGAAGTGTGCATGTATTTACCAGTTTCTTATTATTTCAGTTGAAGTGTGCATGTATTTACCAGTTTCTTATTATTTCAGTTGAAGTGTGCATGTATTTACCAGTTTCTTATTATTTCAGTTGAAGTGTGCATGTATTTACCAGTTTCTTATTATTTCACTTGAAGTGTGCATGTATTTACCAGTTTCTTATCATTTCACCATATGAGCCTCACTCTGTAAAAAGGGGTTTTAATGCATGTGCATAATGTGCATTTTTACTAATAAGCGACTTTCTTTAAACGAAAAATATCATAAAAGGGGAGTGTGTCGTCCCTGATAAGCCTGTGCAGATTGCACAGTCTAATCAGGGACTCCACTTTCCGCTTTTATGATATTTTTCGCTTAAAAAAAGTCTCCTCTTATGAAAAATCCAGCGTAGGCGGAAAGTGTCGTCCCTGATAAGCCTGTGCGGACTGCACAGGCTAATCTGGGACGACACTTTACGCACATGCATTAAACCCCCTTTTCACAGAGCGTAACTCATATGAACTTCACGCATGACTTACCGCCACAGTGTAGATAGGTTCATCAGCCACCAAGAAAGTCTGAATGCATTCCCCAGAGAGTATGTTGCTCAACCTCAGGGTCCTAAAATCACACCATTTAATTCTCACAAGATGTACATTCACATAGGAGACCCGATCTGGGAAACCGGAGTCTAATGCATGTGCAACACTTTTTGCCTAATCTGAATATCCACTAAGAAGAGACATGTTTTACACAAATTATACCATAAAAGAGGAAAGTGTCATTCCTGATTAGCCTGTGCGCACTGCACAGGCTAATCTGGGATGACCCTTTACGCACATGCATAAAACATCGTTTTCCCGGAGCGTGGCTTATACATTTAAGGTGAGTTTGCTTTTATGTTTACGTTGAGTGTCATTTTGAGTGCGATTTTCATGTTCAAGTTGAGTCTGGTTTTTAGTTGTGAGCGTTAGCTCACGACTAAAGTTACAGAGCATATTTATCAAATCAGTATGTGCTTAGAAGCCTTAGCTACACTAAGAACCGTAACTCACTATGCTAGGAACGATTACCGCTGCCTGTCTGCTGCACTGCAGACGGTGAATGCTTACATGGCTTAGGAGCGTCTGCTCTACTCAAGCCATGAGTGTATTTACCAGCCTGTAAGACGACATTGGCCAGTCTAGTTTGTAACATTGAAATCTGTACATATTCGCTGCTTTCAGGGAAAACGGGGCTTTATGCGTGTCAAATAAGATTAGCCTGTGCACACTGAGAAGCCTGTGCAATGCGCACAAGCTAATCAAGGACGACAGCAGCGAACAACTTCAGTGCCTTCAGCGCTTTGATTAAGTTCAAGAGATGAGTCTTATGTTAATGTTAAAACTGACCCTCATGATATGTTTTTTTATGTTATGTATAAATTGAGTCTGATGTTTAATTTTAATTTAAGTCAAATATTTAAGTTTAAATTAAGCCTGATACTTTTGTAAAATTGTGTCTGATTTTATGTTCAGCCTGACATTTATGTTTAAGTTCAGTCTTATGTTTATGTTTTAGTTGAGCCTTATGTTTAAGTCTGATTTTATATAAATGTTGAGTATGATTTTATTATATAGTTATACCTGATGTTAATTTGTAATCCCCCCACCCCCAAAGTGAGGGTACAATAACAGTCAAAGAAAATCACTTGAAGGATACAAAAATAATTATACTATGTAACTATGGGATATTTTTATCAATAGTTATGACAAGGGCCAGTAAATTAAATAAACCCTACATTTTTATGATTGTAAAAATATGACTTGTTTTCATTTTGATAAACTCCAAAATGTTCAATAAAAAATCACCCACTCATTCCTTGCATATTTCTTTCAATGACCTCAAAAAACTACGCCCTTAGCCAAATAAACTCTTAATCTCTGTTTCACATCACCAACTCATTAACAATTAACATGATTATACTTTTTATTTAATTTAAACATAACTCTACAATTAAAATTTCCACCCACCCAATTTGGGAAAAATAGTTAACAATTATTCAATCAAGCTAATGGAAAAAAACTGTTTCATCCTGCATAATAATAATACAATATTTAACACAAAGCTTTTTGCCTGTGGCCCAAATTTTCTTTTCTATTTGAAGATTTGATAAATGGACTGATTAAAATGACAGACTAAATTTAGTTACAAACGTAGAAATATGATATTTGTTATTAAAGGCTTTACAAGGACCGCTTCACTCGAAACATCTGTTGAGATACGTATTAATGTGATGGAACATTAGATTACAGATAACGCGAGATTTCTATTATTGTCAAATGTGCCGTGAATATTAAATATGAATATAAATCAGTGTATGACAATTAATCGTTCATAAAACGTGAACATTAAATTTCAAACAAGACAAACATAAATTTGACAATTTTTATATAATCATCACCAACTTAATGGGACATGAAATTCTCCCCTAAATCAACAATGATACACTTGAGACCATATTCATATCAAAACAGATAAAGTACATAATTTTCTTGATACAATAAATCAAGACTTTCATAAATTCTAACGGCCTAAACAAACAGTTACTGTAGGATCATTTAACCTGTGTTTTGAGGATCTCAAAATGAAAGCTTGCGCAGCAGGTAACTAAAAACCTACAAGATGTTTATTTAAATTACATTTGAGCCTCACTCTGGGAAAACAGGGCTTAATGCATGTGCGAAAAGTGTCGTCCCAGATTACAGTGCAGTCCGCACAGGCTAATAAGGAACGCCTCTTTCTGCCAAGCTGGATTTTAGCTTAGAAGTGACTTCCTTTAAACAAAAAATACCATAAAAGCGGAAAGTGTTGTCCCTGATTAGCATATGCAAACTGCGCAGGCTACTCTAGAAGGATACTAAAGGCATGTGCATAAAGCTCCGTTTTCCCAGAACGCAGGTCTTTTTTTTGGCATGGTGATCATAGAGAAACAATCCTCTTAATACTCAAACCGGAAAAGAAAAAAAAAATGAAAATCTCCAATCACACAGATATAGACTTGCATCAACAAGACAGATCAACTGGTTTCCAATCATTTTGATGTTTATGGGGTGAGGCGAAGCCCCCCTAGCTGTAAGGTATACGCCACCTGTTAATCTAAATACATTTGAGCCTCACTCTAGTCCGCACAGGCTAATCAGGGACAACACATTCCGCCTTAACTGGATTTTCCCTAAGAAGAGACTTCCTTTAAGACTGAACAAGCTAATCCAAAACGAAATTTTAGGCACAGGCATTAAGTCCCATTTTCTCATGGAGCAGCTCTTTTTTTTTGGTATGGCTGCTTCAATCACACAGATATAGACTTGCATCAACAAGACAGATCAACTGGTTCCCAATCACTTTGATGTTTATGGGGTGAGGCGAAGCCCCCCTAGCTGTAAGGTATATGCCACCTGTTAATCTCCCCGAGACTTGCTTTTACAGATCGGTATCTGGCTTTTAAACACAAGTGGGTATTGTTTATCGGAGAAGAGGGGCCATTCTCTATTAGTGCACACCTGGTAGAGTGGTATGGAACAGGAGAGGAAAGAGGAGCAAAAGAGATGAAAAAAGAATGAGACACAACAATTATTAGCTTAAAATAACAGTATAATCATTTAGCATGTTCATTCCTATACAGCTATTTAGTGCTAAAGTCTGGTGTGTTGTTTTTATTTAGTGCTAAAGTCTGGTGTGTTTTTTTTTCTTCTTCTTCTTGAACCTTGAAGGTGGAGGCATGTTATGTACAGACTTGGATAAGTTTGTGCTATTGTTATTAAACTTAATGAAAGTTTAAGTGGACATAGAAGGAATGCAAGTTTTATGTTCCCCAATCTGGTTATTATTGTCTTGGGTTATCGCTTTTATTCATTTAATTTGGGGGAGATAAAAACAACTACAAATAAAATCCTTCAGCTTTTAAATAGAAAATTCTTGTAATCTTCAGGGTATCAGTATGCTAATGCCAGGAATTATCACCACACTGTCATTAACCCTTTGAGCGCTGGAACCAGATTTTGAAGGCCTTTGCAAACAGTTTGGATCCTGATGAGACGCCACAGAACGTGGCGTCTCATCAGGATCCAAACTGTTTGCTATTCTGATACATGTAGTATTCTTTGAAAAAAAATAGAAGAAAATGCTAATTTTAGAAATTCAGCAGACGACATTTTAGCCGACGACAAATTTCCCAGCATGCAAAGGGTTATACATTATCTGAGCTTCCTGTAAGGATAAATTACAGAAGCAACAAGGCATGTGTTGATATAAGGTAGGACAGATTACCCAAAATTCCACTTCTGTTTTCAAATTTGACCTTTTATTTCTATGTGTGACCTTGACTTTTGAAGTAAGGAGACAGGTGTAACATGTGACACGTTGTCTGATGATGATTTACGTTTGTGCTAAGTTATTTTAAAACCCATTGACATATGGCAAAGTTATGGCTGAGACTTGAGTTTTCGGCCAGACATCCGGACACTTGCACAGACGGACAGTATAACATTATTTCATAGACAATAATGTGAATATGTACAATAAAGCCAATGCCCATACATAAAAAGAATGTAAGCAAAGAGACAATAAAATTAAAATGTCATTTAAATAAAAGTCCTTTCCAATTGTATGCTTATGTCTCTAAATAAGCATATCTCATATAGTACAATTATACCATTAATGTTTAAATATGTTTTCAAATTGTTAAGATTGGTCCTTTGAAACTATTTCTAATTGTCCTAATTACGAATTGAAAATCAAATTTCAATCTTTGATTGATTATATTTATTGAGATACAAACAAAATTAAAAAAACATACGCAGGTATTTCAATCATCTCATAGAATTTTTCACACAAAGTTCATTTTCCAATTGCAATGCCATTTACTTTTCTTTGAACACGCATGTATCGAATCTTTAAATATGTTTTCGAATTGTTAAGGATGTTGCTTTGAAAGTATTTATAATTGTTCTAATTACAATTTGAAAATTAAATTTCAATCTTTGATTGATTATATTTATTGAGATACAAACAAAATTAAAAACATACGCAGGTATTTCATCTCATTCAATTTCTCACAGAAAGTTAATTTTACCTTGTACCAATTGCGATGCACCCATTAACTTTTCTTTGAACAAAAATGTATGGAATCTTTAATTATGTTTTCAAATTGTTAAGATTGGTCCTTTGAAACTATTTATAATTGTCCTAATTACGAATTGAAAATCAAATTTCAATCTTTGATTTATCATATTTATTGAGATGCAAACAAAATTAAGAACACACACATGAATTTCAAACATCTTATACAATTTTTCACACTAAGTCCATTTAGCTCTTCACCAATTGCAATGCACTCATTTACTTTTCTTTGAGCAAAAATGAATTGCAACAATTTAAACGATTTCTTCCATGTCAAATTGTAACATCTTAATTTCAAAGATGCGAACTACTGAAGCATTATGAAACTGCGTTCCAACCTAACTTACTGACACACAAATGATATCTTAATTTTCCCCAAAGTTTCTGTGTGATCTATAAGCGTTTAACATAAATATCTGTGACAACAATGATTGTATGGGGTAAATTGAAATATACGACCTGTAGTTAAATCAATTTTTCACAAGGCTTTGGCCCTAAGATCTTCTAAAATTTCATGATGCTCGTCATTAAATACATATTACGGTAAATAGGTACATTTTACAAGCAACAAGAAATAGTAAATTACAAAAGCCGACTCAACCATGAGTAAGATTCATCTGAGAGCAGAAAGATAGGCTTAATACATTTCAAGTACGGGAACATGGGAACGATAAGAGCCCGGTGTCTTTAATGAATTTTTCAATTACCCGGCAAAGAGAACAATTTGCGGTACACAAAATATAGAGCCATCGGTTGGAAATAGAATTTGAATTAGTCAACAAACGTGTATTATTATAGGGGAAAAAAAATAGGTTCAGCTTTGGGTTCAGAACATGGTCTGTTAATAGAGTACTTCAAAAGGATTTGCCATCAGCTTAACATGCTGGGTCAGAGAGGGTGGAAAATCAGACTTTCACAGATGAGAATGCAGGCTACATTCCACTAAGAGTTGCCCACCTGAGGAATTTCAGACTTTACCACTTGATGTTATTAATGAATCTTTACACTGGATCATTTAAAATGCATCAGCGAGGTTGTAATTTAGTTTTCATAAACACAATCTGTGCAGACAACATTTTGAAGTGCCCTATTTTCACATCAGTGTTTTTTTAACAAGAGTCTGCGCTTAAGAAAATTGCAACGAAAATACATTTGTTTGCTATTTTCGAGTACTCCTTATGTTTTAAGTTATTGTTGTTTTTAGGAATAGGATTACATCACCGAATTATTATTTTAAACTATATTTGAAGGTATTTTGCAAGTTAATCACCATATATTTATGTATTCTATTTAAGGTAAATGTTCATCAATTTATTTATTAATTTAATTATACTTTAATTACAGTGTATAGCAAAAAATATACTCAT
The DNA here is from genome assembly GCA_007657795.1 of Dreissena rostriformis. NCBI lineage: Eukaryota > Metazoa > Mollusca > Bivalvia > Myida > Dreissenidae > Dreissena > Dreissena rostriformis. Next base: position 348,607 of record VMBQ01000204.1, read on the forward strand.
TTTGATTTGTTTTTGTTAGAATGTGGTCTGTGTGACATAAATCCACTTTAATAACCAAAATCAATTTCTTCGAATTTGGCAGGTATGAGAAAAAGGTGACAGACCAAAAAGTTTAAATTTTAAAAATAAAGAGGAAAGTTCTTAATTTGAAAGTTAATGTTTAAGATGTATTGCCTCATGAGGATGAAAACAAAAATTGAAGACAAATAAATGTTCCCACAAATATATTATTGCATAAAATAACATTATTATAAGCAATTTTGTGCACTAATCACATAAAATATGGCTACCTGTTAGAAGATTAAACAATGATTCATTAATTTATCATCTGGTTCTTTGTTTCTAAATAAAAAAACACTACAACATGATGATTTAAAGCATGTTGATCAAGTGGGGAGTGTGCATGTTTTTTATGTAGATGTTTATTACCGAGTCATTCAAGTTCTTCAACCATGTTTGCCAGAGATAAAGATGAACATGCCCCTCAACTTGAGATATCTAGAGCGTGAGTGAACCCAATTTATCCTGCGGGTTTGGGAGATTACATAACAAGAGTGCCCTGTGTGCCAATACGCTCTACTGACAGACAGTTTATGCAATTGGTACAAATTAATACATTTCAAAATTGAAGGTACCGGCAGGTAAAAATGAAACAAAATGAAACAGACCGCCCAACCAAGAAACTGACAGAAAGACTTCAATAATTACTCCCTCTCTGCAGTTTAATACCATATTCAGTCAAAATAATTTATAGTTTTAAAAGATTGCAGTTTATAAGAATGAAGTTGTTTAATTCAATAAAACCTTTGTATTAAGGACATTTTAATATGTATCATAACATTATATACCATAAATGTTCAATGGCTAACAATTTAAAATTTTGAAATCAAACCCAACATAGCAACTTCATTAAACACTATTCATCATTGATAAAATCAATCCGGGAAAGCAGCATATCTTCCCACTTCAACCACACAAAAATCAACTTTCCCATACTAGAAGATGAGATCATTGGCTCGTGCACAACAAACCAATTATCTACAAGTCTGGCCTCAACCATGCCATTCATCCAGATGTATTCCATAGGAAATGTCAAAACACCAATTTAGCTAGCTAATGCCCATGTAAATTTTATGATAAACAAGAACATGGCTAGTTAATCAGGACTGATGAAACAAGAATGTTTGTTGATTGGTGAGAAATTGAGAAATCATGCTTCTTATTAGCTGTGTTTACGTGGAGAAATGCGTCATTAAGATAACAAGTGTCTGGTAGACGGTGAAACAAATTTATTGTCAAGGGAAGTAACCAATGGCATGGCAGGGATTGAAAGTATTGCATTACTTACTTCCTTTGATTAGAATATTTAAGATTACATTTTTGGAACATTTTACCATGTCCAATTAATCTTGCATTAAAGATAAAGTAGTTTGGGATTTGGTTCAGCTACAAATAAGATTGTAGGTAGACAAAAATATGCTGTTAGCAAAAAAAATCTATTAAGTTTACCTCATCAAAGATGACAAGGTTTCCTAGTGTCTGTCAGTCAGTCTGTTGTCATTTTGTCAATAAAACATTTTATTTTCTCTGTATAACTTAAAAGTGAAACTGTCTGATACTCGAAAAAACTGCATGTTGTCTTATACTCAAAAAACTGCATGTGTGTGGACATAATATCAAGGCCAAATTTGATAATCAGCCAGATCACATCAGAAGATGTAGAGTTATGGCCCTTTAATTACCTTATATCATTAGTTTTTCAGCTGTTTTTTTTCTAAATAATCTTCACAAAGTTTTATCTTGTGACTGCGTGTTTTCATTAAATGAGACATTACTGTCTTACAGACAGCTCTTACTGAACAACTTATTAACAAGAGATGTGTCTGTCAGAAACACAATGCCCCCTTTCTGCGCCGCTTTGAAGCCATATATTTGACCTTGAAGAATGACCTTGACCTTTCACCACTCAAAATGTGAAGCTCCATGAGATACACATGCATGCCAAATATCAAGTTGCTATCTTCAATATTGCAAAAGTTATGACCAATGTTAAAGTTTTCGGACGGACAGACAGACTGACTGACAGACAGACAGACTTACGGACAGTTCAAAAACTATATGCCACCCTTCGGGGGCATGAAAAGTCTACTGATTCAAAAAATCTGTTTCAATGTTCAACCAACACCAACCAATTAACAGTAACCATAATCTTACCCATCTTTAGATGCGGAAACAACATGGCTGCCATCAAAGGCAATGCTAGTCACACCCATTTTGTGGCCGCGAATCACATTGGAACAGAAATAGGTTGCCCGTCGCCAAATGCGCACTGTTGCGTCTTCTGAGCCAGAAACCCTAAAAATAATTAATACGCTTATTCAGCTCAGTGCAAGTGGAGGTAAAAGAGACCTGTGTTAATTAAGCACACTAGAACTTGTCAAGCTGTCACAGAAGTGATAAATACCCCACCCACCCAAGGCTGCATGTTGAAATACTGTCAAATCATTTATATTTGTTGCAGTTTTTCAACAAATGGCTTTTTCAATGGTTATGTAAATTGATGGATTTTTGATTTTGGAAAACAAAATGAGGAATTTGCGCTGGTCATTTTCCGATGTGTTTGTGTTAAATTTTTGGATCGGTCAACATACAAAATCATTGAAAATTAACTATAGCAGTTTCTAACATAGGATAATAAAATGTGCCCATGAACAATCTTTTATTACAATAGACAATTAATCCAGTTTTTATTGTAAAAAAATGCAGAGGTACTTCGTTAGACAAGTGTTAACTTTTTGTAACAATCCAAGTGCGCCTTGCTCTGGGAAAACAGGGTTTAATACTTGTGCATAAGGTGTTGTCCCATATCCTTAATCTGGGACGACACTTTACGCACATGCATTTGACCCAGCTTTTCAGAGTGAGGCTCAAGTTTATGTGAACACGTACATGAAGTCCTGGTTCAGGGCCAGGCAGGTGACACTGTCTTTGTGGTCCGTGAGAATGTGGCGGCGACAGAGGTTACGCAGGTCCCAAATCTGAAACCAAGTCATACACAGCGTAATTCCAGTGGTCATTTGAGCCCCATTCTTGCAAATTTGGCCTTAATGCATGTGTGTTAATTGTCATCTCAGATTGGCTTGTGCAGTTCAAACAGGCTTATCAGGGAAGACACTTTCCGCTTTTATGGATTTTTTTGTTTAAATGAGGTCTCTTCTAAACGAATATCCACTCAAGGCAGAAAGAGTTGTCCCAGATTAGCCTGTTTGGAATGCACAGGCTAATCCAAACAGGCTAATCTGGGATGACACTTTACATACATGCATTAAGCCCAATTTTCATAGAATGCGGCTAATTTTTGAAAGGCATAAAGTGACTGGACAATAGTAGATGGTCAGGAATTTTTATTGGTAAAGCAATTTTCCTTTTAATTTTATTTATTGATTACTTATTTACAGTGTTTATTTCATTTCATATTTCATTTTTTATTTAGGGCAAATAAAATTTACTGAATGCCAGTATAACAGTTAACTTAAATGCAGCAAATTGAGCTGATTACAAGATAACAACCTGCCATTATAACCAATGACCATAGCCAATTCTTTAAGTACAAAAATTGGCATAAATCTGCTAATTATAGGTAAGTGTTATGGAACTTGGTCCGTGACCTCACACAATGACCCAAAACAGGTGTGTGAAGTTTCAATCAAATATCTGTAGCAGTAGTATTGATATGGAGATGTTGCACATTCATCTTTACCAAATTATCTACGTACAAAAAAGGGGCATAATTCTGCTAGGACTATTTGGTGAATAGTCGAGCTAACAATATCAATGGGATAAGCACTAAAATAATTAACCCTTTGCATGCTGGGAAATTTGTTGTCTGCTAAAATGTCGTCTGCTGAATTTCTAAAATCATCATTTTCTTCACTTTTTTTCAAATAATACCATCAGAATAGCAAACAGTTTGGATCCTGATGAGACGCCACGTTCTATGGCGTCTCATCTGGATCCAAACTGTTTGCAAAGGCCTTCAAAATTCGGTTCCAGCGCTCAAAGGGTTAATGCTTTTCAAACTATAATCTTATACCTTAAAATTAAATAAAGTTTTAGCGGTCAATGTGTCACTTAAATACATACCGGGTACAATAACCTACCATAATAGTAGTGTCCCAGGACCCGGTGGCTAGCTCATTCCCATAGAACTGCAGACATCTCACTCCACCCTGGGGATTGAAGAAGTAAGTAGAGAATTTGAATAATCTCAACTAAACTTGTTGTTGTTTTTTATATTAAAATCCAAAATACATGCAAAGTTAGTTCAAACAAACAAAAACATTATAATAAAAACTTGAATATACTAAACAAAGCACATGCAACAACAAAACAGATGGACTGCCTGATAAACAAAGTAGAAAAGTGTCAGATGGACACGGATGCCTTCGCTATGTGTCACTGGGCACAGGAACGAGTGTTGTGTGACAGACATAATGCCGTGATATGTTAACACAGCATGACTGTATGTACAAGTCCTTTGTAACTATTGCTACACATAAAGCCTATTTCATAAATGTGACATTGACCTATACATGAGCACCATAGTTGGGGCATACAACAAGGGCATACAGATTTCAGGGGGTAGTAAGGAACATGCTTCTGTTGCTGCCTATAGTACTGGTTCAAAACAAGGTCAATAACAATGAAGAAGTCATGCCAATTATGCAATTTTGCATGAAAGCTTTATAATTCTGAAATCTTTAACAAGTGTATATGATAAATATATTGCTACAAAGTGATCCTCACCTTGTGCCCCAAGAACTTATGCAGACTGCGACCACTACGTATGTCCCACATTCTGATAACGCGGTCCAATCCTGCTGACACCAGTCTGCGTTTGTCAAATTGAAGACAGGTAATCCCACTCATATGACCCTGTGAAAAATCAATCAGTTGATCAAATATAGTGTTGGTAATTATATAGTACGTGTTGACAGTAACAAAGCTGCAAACACATTCACAAGACTTCATAGAACCCTAAAAAAATTCACAGGAATATAATAGGCAACCCATGCAAAAGACGTAAAAATCTTGTCGGACTCAAGGTCTGAAAACTTTTAAAATTTGTCAGACCTCACCAGATTTTATCGGACCTCTTTCTTCTTTAACCATTTTGTTTATTTCTATTATTATGACGTTCGCAATGTTTATCAAATCTTGACACGGGGAAGGCAACGGTCGAGTGGTTGCCCGCTTTCAATTTTCGATCATCACAACGCTCGAAACCAGTAAAATTCGATTCAACCACTCAATGATGTGTCCCCTACGTCACGAAACAAGGTGCAATATTTGAATGGTTCTAAGAATCGCGCTTTGAGTTTGTTACGTCCGTATTATTTTTTACATATTTCTAGTTTCGTGTTCATTTTTAATTGAAGTTTTACATATTGTTGTTTTTTTTGTGTGTCGGACACGAGGTCCGACAATTTCGGAAATATTATCGGACCTCGTCAAATTTTATCGGATTTGTCCGAGGACGACGTCTTTCCCATGGGTTGTATAATAGGGCTAAAAATATTGTGCTTAGCACCCCATGCTCCTGATCATTGAACAATTCCTTATTTGAACACCAAATAAAGCTTCACAATTACACAGATTAACCTTTTGCATGCTCGGAAATTTGTCGTCTGCTAAAATGTTGTCTGCTAAATTTCTAAAATTAGCATTTTCTTCGATTTTTTTTCAAAGAATACTATCAGAATAGCAAACAGTTTGGACCCTGATGAGATGCCACGATCTGTGGCGTCTCATCTGGATCCAAACTGTTTGCAAAGGCCTTCAAAATCCGGTTCCAGCGCTCAAAGGGTTAACTGTTTGCGGCCAAGTAAAATAGCAATCAATTTTTGGTCCGATTTGCTAGTTTTTTTGTCTTGAATGTTTTTTCTTCTCCATTTTGGCATTTTTTAAAAACAGGTGCTTGTACATAGTAAAGTATGGTTATAACACAAACACTACATTAACAGGACTGTAAACACATTCACGGGACTAAATAGACCTATTAAGACATTAAAAAAACTCAATAGACCTATCTAACACATAATAAATAAATGCAGCAAGCCAACCTGAAGTTTCCTGGCCCTCAGCACGCTCCTCACTTCCCCCACAAACCTGGGCGGTCTTGTGTACCTGGGGGTGGGGTCCTCACCCCTGGCTGAACCCTGGGGCTCCTGGTGCCACTTCAGACTCATGTTGGCCTTTGCCTTGCCCTTAAACAGGCACATTTCAAATTATGTGCATCGTTCTGGGAAAACTGGGCTAAATTCATGTGCGTTAAGTGTCATACGAGATTAGCCTGTGCAGACTGCAATCAGGGAAGACACTTTCCTCCTAGACTGGATTTTTGTTAAGAAGGGCTTTCATTTAAACCAGAAGAAATTCCAGAAAAGCGTTCTGCACAAGCTAATCTGGGACAACACTTAACGCACATGCATTAAGCCCAGTTATCCCAAAATGAGGCTGATATAAATTTTATTGGATTTCATAAGACTTTACCATGAGTTTCAATAGGAAGTTTCAATTTTCATCAATTCCAATAGACATTTTCAGAAATTCAAACAGATCTTTTCATAGATAAAATGTGTAAGCAAAGCAAAGAATGCTAAAAATAATCTTAAGTTGTTTTAAGCAAGTAAGGCATGGTGAGAGATGTGATGCGTACCATTATATCGGTAGCAGGGACCAGATCTGGCCGAATATCATATGCAACATCATCGCCAGCTGCCTCATCGGCCATTTTCTGGGGTTTGCGGCGTAAAATAGACAGGCCAGCATCCTTCCTGGAATTTAACCATTTCCCACTTAGATATGCAGTTTGATGTGTTTGTAGTCAGTTGGAAAATGAAATTAAATTTAAGACCTTTCTTACTATACTCAAGTTTTAAAGGCTTAAGACTCGCAGGCTGGTCTGGTTTTATGCTGGTTGCATACAGCTATTTTCACTTTGGTTTTGAGCGGAAATTAATGTAGGCTAATTTTTGGGAGATGTGACTGAGAAACTGTTGCATCTATGGTAGATATGAATGAAGATATATTCGTTTCACACTCAACTCTTGATTAATTGTGGTGTACTTTAAGTTAATAGGTGATTTTAGAAAAAGGACTTTATAAGTATATTATTTTTGTAGTTTGAAGCTGACCAGCAAAAGAAAGCTGAAATTTATATCTTTTTGTTTTCCTATACAGTATAGCACAATATTTCTGTGGCGTCAAATGTAAGCATTTTGAAAGTGCATTAAATTTGCACTGTCATTACCTAATTTGTAAAATCAGCCTACATTGCTTAAATTTAACCATTGCATATACTTTTGCAAATAATAGTTTTAACAAGACTATTGCCAAGCAATGAAAGTCCCCTACTGGTAGCTATTTTAGAGAGATTGTCTTTGTTAACCCTTTGAGCGCTGGAACCGGATTTTGAAGGCCTTTGCAAACAGTTTGGATCCAGATGAGACGCCACAGAACGTGGCGTCTCATCAGGATCCAAACTGTTTGCTATTCTGATAGTATTCTTTGAAAAAAAATCAAAGAAAATGCTAATTTTAGAAATTTAGCAGACAACATTTTAGCAGACGACAAATTTCCCAGCATGCAAAGGGTTAAACTTGTCAAGGCTGTCATTGATTCAAAAGATCGATAGCACATACATAGGAGCAGCATTACCGGTAGTCGC
>VMBQ01000204.1:357220-385676 GCA_007657795.1 Dreissena rostriformis
GAAAGCCTTAACCCTTTGAGCGCTGGAACCGGATTTTGAAGGCCTTTGCAAACAGTTTGGATCCAGATGAGACGCCACAGAACGTGGCGTCTCATCAGGATCCAAACTGTTTGCTATTCTGATAGTATTCTTTGAAAAAAAATCAAAGAAAATGCTAATTTTAGAAATTTAGCAGACAACATTTTAGCAGACGACAAATTTCCCAGCATGCAAAGGGTTAAAACCTGTTTTGCCAGAGTGAGGCTCATATTTATTTATTTTACCTTAATGCAGAGAAAGGGTCCCTAGGTACTTGTTTGATGTCTGGTGTGGTCCCTACCAGCTCCACAGTGGCTTCAGTCAGCATGACACTTGAGGGCTTGGAGCGCTTACGATCTGAAATAACATGATATTGATTCAGTTGGACTAATCAGAGCAATAAACACAAACACAGGACTTAACACAACTTTTAACACATTCACAGAACAGTAAACACATTCACAGGACTTAACTCTTGCAGTGCTGGAACCGATTTTTGAAGGCCTTTGCAAACAGTTTGGATCCAGATGAGACGCCACAGAACGTGGCGTCTCATCAGGATCCAAACTGTTTGCTATTCTGATAGTATTCTTTAAAACAAATCGAAGAAAATGCTCATTTTAGAAATTCAGCAGACAACATTTTAGCAGACGACAAATTTCCCAGAATGCAAAGGGTTAACAGAACTTTTTTTTTCTATTTTCAGTCACAGTGACATTGATCCCTCTGGCCACACATGCAATCCAGACATATGTCAGCATGTAGGCTTCCTACATGCAATATTGAAAAACAAAATCCATCCAAACTAAAATTAATGAGCAGAAATTACTTCTCTTTGTTTAGTAACAGTAAGCTTGACCCCAATGGCCTCAAATCCAAGTCCATGATAGATCAGCATGTAACCTTCATACACACACACAATTTCAGCACAATATCTCCTCATGGAAGTTTTTACAAAAGTGACCTTGACCTTGACTAATTAGCCCCAAAGGAATCCCCATGCTAGGTCTAAATGTCAGCTAGAAGGAGGAGTTACTGAACTCAAAAAATGTACAGGAATTTTCAAGGTACAAATAGGGGCCTAATTCTGCAAAATTGAAGGTAAGAGTTATGGGCGTTAGTTTGTAACCTTGCACGATGATCTCCAAATGCAATCCCACCCTAGGCCTTCATATAAGCTACATACACAAAAACTTTCAGCAAAATATCTCCAACTTAACTGAAGATATTGTGCGCAAACTTTTTATCTATTTTTTGCAACTGGCCCAATATTGAATGCAACCCCATGCTTGGTCTGGATGTCAGCTAAGGATAGTGATTGCCGGCAAATGTATACGTGAGTTTCTTAAGTACAATAAGGGGCATAATTCTGCTAAGTTACAGGTCAGAGTAATGGACCATGATCAGTGATTAAGCATGATGATCACAAAGACATGCATGAAGTATCAATTGCACATCTGTAGTAGTTGCAAAGAAAGATACTTGTTGCATACAAACCTTAACCTGCATTTCATCTTGCACGCAAAGATCAACCAGACATAATCCTGCCGAAAAGCTGGTTACAGTTATGTTATAGGTCTTTCTCAGTGAATGTTTATTAAGACGCTGAACACATATGTAAAGCATCATGTCAATATCTGTAGTAGATGCAGTGATATGGAGTAGTTGAAAAAAACGTTAACCGGAATTTTCTCCGTTTAAAAAAAGGGCATAATTCAGCTAAATTGCAAGTCAGAGTTTTAAACTTGGTCAGTGACCTAACATACTGACCCTGAACACACGTGTGAAGTTTTAATTGAATAGCTATAGTAGAAGAAATGATATGGACATGTTGCACATTAGAAATGAAGCCTTTAAATAAAACTTACTGGAATCTATTAACAAAGGTCATAAAATTAAGTGAACTTTTTAAGTGACTACAAACTGGTCAAAATGCGTATCTGAATGGTAAAGGGTTGAACATTTATTAACAATAGTATAACAACGTAACAACATACCAGGCAGTGTGTCCCACTGGACCCTATATTCATCGTCATAGTGACGCAGGTCCTCAGACACCACGCTCTGTCCATCGACGTCCACCTGTCTTGGCCGACCCCTGACCGCCGACAGTGTGCCTCTCTTGACCTCAAGCTCAACTAGTGAGGAAAGAACAGGGCACTCATATAGAAGAGGGCTTAAGCCAACCTCTGGTAAAACGGGGCTTAATGCATGTGCGCAAATTGTCATCCCATATTAGACTTTGCAGTCTGCACAGGCTAATCAGGGGTGAAAATTCCTGTCTAAACTGAATTTTCGCTAAGAAGAGACCTCCTTTAAACGAAAATATACNACTTCCTTTAAACGAAAAATACCAAAAAGCAGAAAGTGTCGTCCCTTTGTGCAAGTTCACATGCTAATCTGGGACAACACTTTACACACATGCATTAAACCACATTTTCCTACAGCGAGGCTCATATTTAGTTGAGTACCCAACGGGTAAGAGATAATTGTGAATTAATATGTTATTGACTACTGCTTCATTTATAATAATGTGATATTAACGACTGTAAAAATGACAGATTGAAGGCCCCAATACTTTGGTATATCAATATTTTTGGAACAAGTGTGGGCTTCAGAAGAGTTTGAAAAAACAACAAGCCCATAACCGTCAATAGTTAAATCTGAACCTGGCTTGCCCAGATTCTAATTTGTATACAAAATATACATTTTCTTGCTCTTATTAAATATAAGAATTCGGGCTGGTTCAGCCAAATAGGTTGTAGGTCGCCGTGGCGTAGTGGATATGGTGTCCGCCTAGCAACCGGGAGTTCACGGGTTCGATCCCCACTTTGGGAGCGTTCTTTAGATCTCCCCTATAGACAAGTACTGGCACTAGTCCCAGCAAACGGACTCGAGAGCATTTCAAATGAGCCTTAGGCTTTTGATGTAATCAAGCTAAAATGTATATGTTTAATTAAAAAAACAAGAGGGCCATTTTTTTTTTATGCGAAAAAAGCGTGCAATGCGCATGGGTTGAAATGTACTCAAGCATGTGACTTTCTCTTTCTATCCCTCGTCCCACTGGCAGTCTTCGAAATTAGCTTTGAAAATTTACATGCCAGTCGGGCCAGTTACTTAAGAATTTTTACATGCCCAACATATTTTTTACATGCCCAAACTTTTTTAACCCAAAATATAACAAATCACAACATTTTAACACTTACATGCTCACATAGTAAAGCAGAACATTTGTTTCAATAGTAGTGAATACGATGACATCTAATCAGTCACTAGAATTAAGACGGTCGATCGTTACACCAGTGCTCTTGAAAAGAGCGTTCTCTGGTGTCCTCGTACCATTTCTTGGCTTCCTTTTTCTCTAAATCATTGTCAATTTTCTATTTTGGAAGTTCTTTATCGGGCTTAGCCCCATCAACATACCTAAGATACTGNAGTTAAGTCACAATAAGATTATACAAATCTTGATTTACATAATGTTGAATAATTTAAACTAAGAAGTATTGTGTATAAAGTACAGTTACTTAATCCTATACATATTATTACTGAAAAGGAAATTGGTTATTTAACGTTAAAATACTACTTTGATGATATTTTAATATAATGTTAACTGTTAAAAGAACACAGTAATATTTTATGTAGCATAAATGTTATGCAATATAAAGATACTTGTGTATAATACATGTTTCATAAAAAAATAATAAATTATTAATAAAGCAAATGTTATTGTTAATAGAAATGCATAACCATGGACTAAGCCACAACACTGGCTGCAACAGAAATTAATACGACTATTCTGGGTGGCTGTCATGACAAATCAAATTTGATGCCACAAATCAGTGACAAACTGCTACACTTTGGATCAAGTTATATAAGTGAAAAGGTAATTGCAAATTTTAATTTCAAGTTGATTGCATATAGAACAATTATTATGATTAAGTAATTTCAAAAAAAGGAAACATTCAGGGTCCGTACGGGATTCATGTACAACAAAATGTTATAAAAAAACAGACATGTTATTAAAACAAGAAGCATACCGGATTTAAAACCAACATTGAAGGCATGTCAAGAGTGCAAAATCACTGTCTTAATTAACCCTTTAAGCGCTGGAACCGAATTTTGAAGGCCTTTGCAAACAGTTTGGATCCAGATGAGACGCCACAGAACGTGGCGTCTCATCAGGATCCAAACTGTTTGCTATTCTGATAGTATTTAATGATAAAAAATCAAAGAAAATGCTAATTTTTTAAATTCAGCAGACGACATTTTAGCAGACGACAAATTTCCCAGCATGCAAAGGGTTAAGCTCATACCTATGATACAATAACATTAAAAGTGAAATAGGAAAGGAGTTTTCACCTATCCTGAGATCTCAATCAGTTGTAAAAATGGAAACCAATTATATATATTTTTTCACTGAAAACAAATTTGATTTAAAGTGTTTTTAATAAATTCCTGTTAAAAATTGGTAATACAATCACTTTTTTTAGTACAGAAGTGGCTATAAATATTGGGTAAACAGATAGCTATACATTTTGTACTAAATGTATCATTATCTAACCATATCTATATGTGATTGAGTATAGAATACATTATACATAGAATAAGAAAGAAGCATGTGTAGATTCTGAATCAACTTTATCAGACATTACAAAATGTTTAAGTATTTGTGATTTGGAAAGAGTTTGCTTTTTGAATGTAAGATACTACATGTATTTATGTATAAATGAATCAGTATTTTTTTTTAAACCATTGTGACAACATTTTTATCTTATTTTGAGGTAAAAAATGTTAATCTTTTTTATTTATTGAGGTCTTGTTGTGGTCAAGAGGATTGTGAACATTTATGAATGTCTGACAAGTCTGAAATAAATACAAGAATTTCTCGAAATGTGTTTAACAACAGATGTACAGTTTGTGGAAAATACATACATGCAGATATGGGAATGCTCGTGTGATACAAATATTGTTTTGAACTTAAATATATCAAAAGATGTGATACCTCTCTGGTTTTTGTTAAACAAAAAGAACACACACTTTTGAGTGTTTTACATTTAAATATTTTTGCTCAAAATTAGACACTAGTAAAATTTTGAAATTCAATCACTGTTTTAAAATATAATTATATTTTTAATGCTTTTTTAAATGCTACTGTATTTTATTATCTAAACATTACTTTAAATGCAATCCAAAACATACATCACATGAACATTCCTGATTTACTAAACATTAAGAGCCGAGAAACAAGCTACATGTATATAGACTGGTCTGTATCCATGGCAACATTACCTATCACAGGCGTCCCACGACTTATAGCTCGCTCCTTCTCTTTCTCTGTGTTATAAAGGTCAAGGCTACTTTAACCAAGGTCAAATCTACTAAATCAAAGGTCAAGGCTACTTTAACCAAGGTCAAATCTACTTAATCAAAGGCCAAGGCTTATTTAACAAAGGTCATGGACACCAGAGATTAAAACACAGATTAAATAAAATAAAATTTACAATAACAGGTCATCTTAATGTAAAAGTATTGCCCTATTGCTAAAACTTAGATATAATAAGAACAAACCAATTACCAAATATAAGTAAGAATATAACATAATGTTTAAACAAACTGACTCAACAATATTTTTACACAAAAACAGAAGAAAACATTCAAGAAGAAATAGTTACTTTTTTTTTTAAATATGTTTTTTTTTTTATCAAATGTTAATGCATATTTTGAGTGTTTAAATAAAATAATACAATAAAATTATAAATTAACTATTACAATAAATTTGGTTTCTATGTATACTAAGGAATACATTTACAAATACGGTTTTGTTAATGTACTGGTATATAAGTAATATGCAGAAAATAGAATAAACAAGAAAAATAATTAAGAGGGAGGAGGGCGTCATCTTAGCAGAGCTTACAACAGTAAAGAACATGTGTATAGTTATTTAAAAGTGACTTGTTCACAAATAGTTCATATGTTTTAAGCATGCCATGACATGAACTTACATGAATTAACTTTAAGCATCAAGTTGCTATCACTTGGGTTTGAATATCAGACCTCTGTATCAAATCAAAGGCTTTTCCTAACCAACAAAGCCTTTCAAATGTGTTTGTCTCTTTAGTGTAAAGCCGGTATTCCAAGCTCCATGTGTTACATACATATTTCCGAACAAGTTTTGATAACACAATTTTAAATAACAATAAAATTGAATAGCATATAATATATAATAACAGCACCAAGAATTTGTAAATTGTTAAGTATCTCTTCATTGCTGTTTACTGTTTCAGAACAAACAGAATGAATATATTCATGTAAAGCAAGTTTGTTGGTGCATGGAATCATTTTTTGCAGATCATGTTTCATGCAGACATGTGCGTTTAATTGCAAGTGCACATGGAACACCGCTTAATGTCTTTATTCGCATTCTTTTACTTTTGAAATCAATGAAAAAAGCTTTAAAAAAAAGTTCATTTTGTTAGTTTGTGAAAGGGTCTCTTTTAAGATCTTGTTCATCTTAATACCATCAAATGTAGTGTACATGTATATATCTGAACGATCCTATCATAACAAAAGTTCATTTAGCAGTTGTTGTTGTTATTCAGCTCTGGCTTGGATGCAGTCACCGTCATGATATTCTAGCCCTTTGCATGCTGGGAAATTTTTCGTCTGCTAAAATGTTGTCTGCTGAATTTCTAAAATTAGCATTTCTTCGATTTTTATTAAAGAATACTATCAGAATAGCAAACAGTTTGGATCCTGATGAGACGCCACGTTATGTGGCGTCTCATCTGGATTCAAACTGTTTGCAAAGGCCTTCAAAATCCAGTTCCAGCGCTCAAAGGGCTAGATTCCAGGAACCACACTTGGATTTTCAATGCTGCCATGACAGAAAATGGCCGGACTGAGCTAACTGGTGTCTTTGATAATATTGAATCATGATTTTTTATTTGTTAAAGAACAAAGTGCCTGTTACAAGGTGATTATCCTTTTTTTTCTTATAAGCTTTTAAAATGACTAAGATAAAGTCATTTACCTAATAAACAAATTGAGGTACACAATACAAACACGAGTACGGAATTCTTTATCCACACATGAAAGCCAGAGGGTCCTATCAGAACTTGTGCAAAGACGGCTGATAAGTCCTTCTGTATTCCATATGTTTGAGCAGATCTCTGGAAAATCCTGTCTAAATGCAAGTGCTTTAAGTGCGTTCTAGATTATCACAGACTTTTTCTCCCTTAACTGCATATAAAAGAGACTCTCTTTGAACAAAAAAATCCATAAAAGCGGAAAGTGTCACCTCTGATTTGCCTGGATTTCAAAAGGCTACTCTGGGAAGATACTTTCCGCACATTCGTAACCACGCACTCTCTATATTCCTTTTCTTTTTCTTTGGGAATTTATAACATGTATGATATACCACTGCATAATTCTAGGTAGCTTAACATTATCTAGCATACACTGGCATTTATTATACATGCATTACAACTGATTGATAATAATAATTATACATAATACTGCTGGAGTTAGTCTGGCATGTTTGAATGGACTAACATTGAGTAGCTTTTTTTTTGGGGGGGNAAAATGTGCAGCTCCATGAGATACACAGGCATGCCAAATATGAAGTTGCTATCTTCAATATTGCAAAAGTTATGACAAAACTTTAATATTATTAAAGTTTTGGACAGACAGACAGAATGACAGACAGACAGACAGACAGACATGCCAAAAACAATATACCCCCTTTTTTTTAAAAAGGGGGCATAAAAATGAAAATATTGTGTCTATGGTAAGACAGATGCAGAGACCGACAGACAAACAGACATCCATGGTGATTCCATTTTAAATATACAAAAATAACCGATAGGAGAGGTAACTGCTTGGATGGGTTTTGCAAAACGGGATAAATATGTCAGTGAACATAGTTTTAATCGATCATGCTTAACATGCCAGACAAACTCCCAGGACTCTGGTTTATCTCTATGGGCATCTCTGTAGCATTATAACTAGAAGCAGGTAAATAATCAAACCAAAATCATTTACATCGTCAGCAGAGATGGCGAAGGGGTCCTGAAACGGCAGGTTTACAATGAGCGGCGTGAAAACAGAACAGGACATGAATTGTGCATAGAAGACAAACGCGAGAGACAAATATTTCAGTCAAAATAGGGATCCATTTTTATGTGTGGGATTGTCACTTCATTTTATATGCAAACTTTTACAATGCATATATTTGTCTGACTTAAAACATGAATATAACACTGGTTAGCTGTTCAGAACATGTTTTTAGTTAATTTTTGCTGTAAATCATATCATTTACATATCAAATACCAAGTAATTATAACCTTTGAAGTTTATATAAGCAATAAAAATGAATTATACATTCGAAAAAATGTCATGGTCAAGTCTTCTTGGATCCCAATTTTGAAAGGAATATCCGATTGACCCTATGACTACAGAGATTTCAAACTTTATCAGTATTTAAAACTGACCAATAAAATTCTCTGTACAGAACATGAACACTAACTTCTCATTGGGTGATACATCACTGTGCCTGCATTCATCAACACATTCTTTGACTTGAATTCAATTTTAAAACACAAGAATATCGCAATATTTTCTTTAAAAGTATTCATGAATGCCATTAGCCAAAATGATAACAGTATCTTGATAAATACAAAACAAATTTGTAGTCTAGGTGTATCTGTTATTGTAAAGTAGCTGAATTGGTTGGTGATATGAGATCAGATAGACACTAAATATATTTAACGTCTGTAGTCATTGGGCTATGTCTATAAGTAAATTCTGAATAACGAATCAACACAATTCTGGCCTATCTTCAACAGTTCTCAATTGCAAATGCAGAAAATGTACAATGAAGGTTCATTAAACCTCCCGCATTATCTTCAATTTTCCACAAAGCTGTGTACGCTACTTTTTTATTATTTGGTTTACAGACTTTTTTGAAAAACATTGGAAGGGTCGAAGGTGAAAAAATCTATTCCAAAGTCAACTTTTAGTGATAAAATGAAGTTCTCTTGAGGCATTTCATAAGAATAAACATGAAAAATCTCACATTAAAGGCTTCAACAATAACAATTAATATGGTATTGCCTCTATTTCTTCAGTCAGTTAAAGTAAGAAAGCTAGTTGGTGCATTTATTTCCTATCTAACATATTATAAAACAGATTAAGTATTTTTTTTAGAAGTAAATGAATAAATTCAAAGATATAATTTGTTTTAACAGAGAGAAAAATAAAGGGAAATGGTTAATTTACTAAAAGAAAGAAAAGGGTGCTGCGTTTTAAAGCAGGTGACTCAAACAGAATACCTTCAGGATCAATGACAAGGCGTTTAATTATAGCCTGCAGTTCTTCTCGCGTTAAGGGAGCCCGCGGGGCCACATTGGTTAAAACAATGCGATTTGTAAATGTAAATTTGGGGCGGGGAAAATCGAGCTCAACCGAGGAGCATTCACTAGAAGTTACTGAGATGTTGTCCGCTGTAAGAAAGAAAACAATAGTCTCTAGTGCACCTTCAACATTAATTTATCAAACACTTGTGTCTATTATTAAAGTGACACTTAAATAAATTATTGACATTTGTACCAAAATTAGATCAGCATATGTATTCAACAATGCTACAATGAAAACCACACTGAATTAAAATACTTACATCACTTATAATGGCTTATTGACAAATGGTTACTACTACTAATAACTTAATCTGTAAGTTTTATTTTGCTTATGTAATTAATGGACAAATTAGTATTCTTAGTATTAGACATTACATCACTTCTAGTATCCGAGTGATGAACAATTTTGGTAAACTTTGAATAGTTGTTATAGAGACAGTGTCAATGAGTTAGTAATGAATCAGTTCTGATTCTCGCAACTTAACATTTAGCATAAAAAATACATAATTGGTTTTCTAATCATAACTAACTTCATGAGGATGGTTTATTGAAACAGTCTTTGATTAACCCTTTGAGCGCTGACACCGGATTTTGAAGGCCTTTGCAAACAGTTTGGATCCAGATGAGACGCCACAGAACGTGGCGTCTCATCAGGATCCAAACTGTTTGCTATTCTGATAGTATTCTTTGAAAAAAAATCAAAGAAAATGCTAATTTTAGAAATTTAGCAGACTACATTTAAGCAGACGACAAATTTCCCAGCATGCAAAGGGTTATTATTCTGAAACAAGATGTCGCTCAACTGAAAAGTCATATGGCAAATCAGCCAATACAAACACAAATACCTACGTATTATTGTCACATAAAGGAGGGGATTTTTAAAAGTAATGCAACTGCTTTTCATCACTACACACCATATTCAAATACCTATAAACAAACTTTAATGGATAACATAAAAATGAGCATCAAGCTCTCTTTAAACTTATATATGAGTTTGTTTGTATGCTTGTTTCAAATTGGAATTTTGTGCACTTTTGACAGCATTTCAGTCATTTATTAAAAAACAAATTAACCAATCTTGTGATGTATGACACCGGAATGACACAGGCGCAAGATGGGTTATAAGTGAGCCTTGCTGTGTCAAACTGGGTTTAATGCATGTGCGCAAAGTGTCGTCCCAGATTAGCCTGTGCAGTCTGCAGGGATGACACTTTCCGCCTAAACTGATTTTGTTAAGAAGATACTTCCTTTTTACCGAAAATTCCATAAAAAAAGAAAGTGTCCTCCCTGTTAGCCTGTGCAGACACTTAACCCTTTGAGCGCTGGAACCGGATTTTGAAGGCCTTTGCAAACAGTTTGGATCCAGATGAGACGCCACAGAACGTGGCGTCTCATCAGGATCCAAACTGTTTGCTATTCTGATAGTATTCTTTGAAAAAAAATCAAAGAAAATGCTAATTTTAGAAATACAGCAGACAACATTTTAGCAGACGACAAATTTCCCAGCATGCAACGCACACGCATTAAGCTCGGTTTTCCAGGGCGAGGCTAAAATAATGAAAAAAACAGCCAAGACTTCATTAAATATGCTCCAAAACCAGTTTTAGCCTTCATAGAGAAACTCCTGAAAATATGGTGGAAATGATGAGCAATGTGGTCTTACACATGACCAACTGTTGCATTCCCTTTTTTATTCCCCTTGTAAGTCAGTTGATCACACGCAAACTGTAAGTATGCAAATATCTTTTAAACATGCACTAGATGGTATGACAGAAAACTATGCTTTACTCCTTTAAAACTTAAAAAAGCCATTTTTTTTTTTATTTTTTTTTAACATATACTATGTTGATTCTTGGTTTGTTTAATAATTGTCTTTGACAATGCTGGTTATTCAAATTCCATTATATTTTCATAAAAAAGGGCATTATTTATAATCTGTTATGTAGACTTTTAAGCTACTTTATCCCATGTATTCAACTTCACACCAACCAAGTACTTACCTGCAATAACTACAAATGTAATTTAAAGGTAAAAAGAATATTTAAATAATGAAAACATCACATCAAAGTAAAAAGAGAAACCTGTAAAATGAAATAAAAAGTATACAGTCAAACAAGTGTAAAAATATTATACATTGTATACATTTAATTTCATTATGTGGTTTAGTAGTTGTGTAATTCATAAAATGTGTAATTCATAAAAGTAGAACACGCTTATTTCTAAACCATGTATGTATATCGCTGTCGTTATTATAGACCGAAGGCTACACTATGTGTATTATATACAAAGTAAAATGTGTGAAAACAAAGAAAACAAGAGCACCGTCGAGCGGATGCCAACGCTCGGCTGTGGGTGCTTGGATTTTGTTTTTTTTACCTTTGACCTTGAAGGTCATCATTGATCTTGACCTTTTCAACACTCAAAATGTGCAGGTCGATGAGATACACATGAAAAAATAAATAAAAAATGTTCGACCTTTGACCTTGAAGGATGACCTTGACCTTTCCCCACTCAAAATGTGCAGCTCCATGAGAACACATGCATGCCAAAATCAAGTTTCTATCTTCAATAATGCAAATGTTATGGCCAATGTTAAAGTTTACGGGAGACGCCGTCTACATCTACGACTACAATGACACGGCAGACGAGAGGGCTATGACAATACCTCGGGTTTTCTTCGAAAACAGCCGAGCTAAAAATCAATGATATTAATTTTATATTTGCTTTGTTCTCTTATTTCATTCCAATACACATTCTGTAATGAACGTGTGAAAAAGGTACCTTATAAAGCAATAAAACATGTATCAATGAAAATCTCACCAGCCAAACACCAAATACAACAGTCAATAGGTGATCGGGATTTAAAAAAAATAAGGCTTTATAAAATGCACAACATAAAACAACAAATATGTGCAATAAACAAAACACCAAGGGAAGGTGTAACAAGTGAAAGATAGGGTTACACTACACTATACTTCACTCACAATCTGGTTTGGTTTTTGTTGTTTTTGCAAGATCTGAATGTGATTTTACTGGCAAGACATTGTTTACATCTGAAAATAAGTAAGACTTTATATCCTCAATAAATGAAATACGAGTGTTATATGCACAACTTAGCTGTAACTTTAATTTACCATAATATCAGGCAAATAAAATTTTATTTAACTCTGATAAGTTGTTTGTTTATTTTATTTTCATCAGTCCAAATATAGAGCATTATTCTGGGAAAACATGGCTTAATGCATTAGCGTAAAGTGTCGTCCCAAATAAGCTTGTGCAGTCTGCACAAGCTAATCAAGGACGACTCTTTCCAACCAAACTGGATTTTTGTTTAGAAGAGACTTTCAATACATGAAAAATTCAATAACAGCTGAAAGTGTCATCCCTGATTAGCCTGTGCAGAGTAAACAGCCTAATCTGGGACGACACTTTACGGTCATGCAATAAGCCCAGTTTTCACAGAACAAGGCTCATATAATGAAAATTTCCTTAATTGATGCTGCACTATTTACCTTTCTGTTTCAGCTCTTCCAATTGTTCCCTGAACTCCACTGTTCGGCCTGAAAAAAAGAAAAGAATTTCAACACATAATAATACCTGCCATTCATGACTTAAGTGGATAAAATTATTTTAACACTAACCAGAGCACACAGCTTAATTAAGTTGTACTTAAAGTACTCTGTCATTAACATTTTTCTTGTGAAAATCAAATAATGCCATCTGCCCATCCAGTTATAGGTCATGTATTCTTCTGTATTCATTTGAAAGAAAAAAAAAGTGACTAAATCAGTCGTTGGTGACTAAAATGGGATTAGAAATAGTAACAATTATAAAGTAATCACATTTGTGTCCATATATCGATACATTCATCCTTCCTTCTCAATCATTCAATGTAGAGCGTTGAACTAAAATATTGACGATCATAGGTTTGAATCCCAGCCCGGCCGCATGACTTGTGTCCAGATTGGTCATGAAATTATTGTTGTGGCCATTGCCCCCCACCCACCTTTGATTTAAGTTGTCAGCTGCTGACATCTGGCATAAGTATGTGCACTTTGTACTGGTTAACCAGCTTACCCAGGAAAAGTGTGAGTGGATTAACAGACGACCATGATGTGACTGAAAAAATGTTCCTTAAAGCTCATATAGAACAAGAGTGACAATTGTCACAAGATACGTCCGTTCGAAGATTTTGGACACCATGCTTAATGCTTGAAATGCACTTAGTGTTTTATCCAGGCCGTTTCAGCGCGGCGCGGCGCCATGCCCTTTTTTGTAGCGCCCCGCTGCCCGCCTTCAAAGCCAATCAGCGCCGCGCTGCCCTATTCAAAGGCCGCCGCCCTGCCCTTTCATGAGCACCCGCTGTTTTCCGCTGTGCACCCTTATTGATAAAATCTTAATTGCCTCTTAACCAAGCTTCTAAGCCGACTATTACCAGCGAAGATTCGCGTGGTTGTGAATTCGTCATGCGTGAATAACCCTGTGTCAATATCAATCGATAATTTCAGTGGCTTTGATACACTAATCGGTCAGTAATGTGTATTTCTCCACGATAAAATTGTGCACAGCAGGGGTCGACAAATTTTGTTTCAGCAACTCGCCCTGCAGGGCGAGTATCTAAGAATTTCCACTTGCCCTGCTGAAATATGTACTTGCCCTGCAATTTATTGAAAAAATGCAATAAATCAGTAACTAATATGTTTTATCGTTATTTTTTATTGGTTATCATCGTATTTGTTACGCTCTAATAAATTGATGTGTCAACACTCGATTTTTCACATTTCTTACTCGAAAATGCAGGTGCGCAGATTTTTTTACCACAACACCAGTGTTAGGACTCATTTTAGCGCAGTGTGCAATAATAAAAATCCAGTTAATTTGTTATCGCCGATTAAAAACGTTGTTTTGTTTGGTAAAGATGTGTTAAAACTTGACATTTTAATCTTTTCGGGCAAAAATGCCACTCGCCCTGCAGAACGAGCGCTGCCGGAATATTCACTCGTCCGGAGCCGATTTCTACTCGTAATTACGAGCGGGCGAGTGGATTTGTCGAACCCTGCACAGTTACTTTGGAGACTTGATGAAAACCTTGATGTTATTCACGTGGAAATTGTGCATTTCATGCATAATTCAGTTATATCAAAACATTTATTTTTACGCGTAATTAAATTAAAAAAAAACACCAGTTGTATCTGTATCGTTATCGTCTTTAAGATAATTAATTATTGAAAGAATTACTGTTACGTATACTAATTAAACAAAATGCGAATCGCGTATTAGCGGACATATTATACGATTTTAAATTGCTATGCGCACCTGTCGCTTACATCATTTTAACAAGATGGCGGACTATACATTAAAAAATAAATTGTGACTCGGCAAAAATGGCAAATAACGATCGAATTAACGATGGAATTCATACATTTAGAAAGGGATTGATGAAATGCCTCTGATAATCGA
This sequence comes from Dreissena rostriformis, assembly GCA_007657795.1. Lineage (NCBI taxonomy): Eukaryota > Metazoa > Mollusca > Bivalvia > Myida > Dreissenidae > Dreissena > Dreissena rostriformis. The sequence continues at coordinate 372,112 of VMBQ01000204.1, forward strand.
CGATGCATAACACGTTTTAGATACCAACAACATATTTATGAGTAATCTTATCAGTGGATGTATGTCACGTACACGAGTGTTTGTAAATTGTTAGTGTTCAGTTTACTCGCAAAGTTAAAACATCTGACAAGATTATCGTTGGAAAATGGGATAAGACAAACATGGTTTCATTTATACGCTAGTGAATCTGTGTAAAATCAGATTCATATGCATATATTGCTTTATTATGTTTGTCGTGCTGTACAGTTTACTGAAACATCATGGAACTTAAATGGACATTGCAAGGTAAATATATTAATATTAATTAAAGTAAGTTAACTGCATCAATTACCATTAAATGTGCTTGTTTATATATTTATGTTTTTCCCACAACTGCCTCTGATGCGATTACATGTTTCTCCCAAAACCAGGTATTCACGGAACGTTTTTGCCCTTTTTTGCCTAAAGTAATGCGCCATGCCCCTTTGCCTCCCTGGGCAAAAACACTAGCACTAAGTGACCTCGTGACCTAGTTTTTGACCCGACATGACCCATATTAGAACTTGACCTAGATATTGTCAAGATAAACTTCTGACCAAGTTTGGTGAAGATCGGATGAAAACTATTTGAATTAGAGAGCGGACACTGCTGTGGACGCCGCATCCGCCCGCCAAGGGTGAAACTATAATACGTCCCATTTTGAAAAAACGGGCGTATAAAAAGGGGTCAATATGTGAGCCTTGCTCTGGAAAAACCCGGCTTAATGAGTGTACATAAAGTGTCGCCCCAGATTAGCCTGTAGAGTTCGCACAGACTCATCAGGGACGGCACCTTCCTCTTTTAAGGCATTTTTATTTACAGAAAGTCTCTTCTTAGCGAAAAAACTAGTTTAGGGAGGAAAGTTTTGTCCCTGATTAGCCTAAGCAGACTGTTCACATGTCACATGCATTAAACTCCGTTTACCCAGAGCAAGGCTGATTTTATAGTTCAGAGTTTGCATGTAGCACACCGCCTCGCTTAGGTTACCTACCCTGAGGTGGTGGCTTCTCTTTCTTCTTCATCATGGCCTTCTTCATCTTGTCTGTGATCTGACTGATCTCATCATACGCCATCCTCCAGTCGATCACCATCCTATAGCCCTTGGCATGCACTATCATCTTCTCCAGGTTCTTTATGCCTTCCTGTAGGCCTGGGGAAAAAGGGGGCAGGAGATATGGTATTAGTATAGATGGTAGTATAACATTAGTATAACAAAGCTTGGTATGCGTGGCAACCCTAATTGCTTTGCATTCACAGTTTCAAGGTGGTACCGTCTGCTTTAATCATTGGCGTACAGTTGACATGCTAGTAGACTGTGTGACCTACATAACTAGCTCATGACCAGTCCTGGATAACCCATTAGGCAAAGTAGGCAATCTCCTATGGGCCCGGCAAATTTTAGGGGCCCCATGAGCCCGTGACAAAAGAATTGTGTTACTTACTTACTTACTTAGCCTTATCTAATGACTTGACAAAGCCAATTATTTTATATCAATGTGATGTTCCGATTAAAGGGTTGACCAAGTGACAATCATTTATTATTTGCAAAACCATATATCACTCGTGCCCCCCCCCCCNGATTTTTTTTTTATTTGTTGCCATAGCAACCAGAATTTTTGACGTAGGAACAAAATGAAATGACGTGCATAATGTCCATATTGCCATCTATCCATGTTTCAAGTTTCATGAAAAAATATGAAGAACTTTCAAAGTTATCGCAGGATCCAGAAAATTGTTACAGACTGACTGACAGACAGACAGACTGACTGAGCGCAAACCATAAGTCCCCTCCAGTGGGACAATAAAGATAAACCGATCAATTTCGTGAAACAATTTATTTTAAGCATATTAGCTGACTGAAATCACTATTTCTTTAGATTTATCAAAGTTATTATGCAGCTAAAATTCCATGCCCATAAGAATTGTGAAAAAAAACTAATTTTATAGAATGTCCATTTATTAAACCCTATTTGAGGGAGGCCAGGATGTTAGCTTAAAAGGCATTTAAAAGTTATGTAAGTTGTTTAAACAAAGCTATGAATACATTTTCCAAAAAAAACACTTTTTTAAAATTTTGTAACAGTGACCTCAACCCCGCCCTCTCTTGATGCATTTAGCAGAGCCAGTATTTAGTGTATTTAGTGACAACACTCCCAGGTGTTGGTAAAACCCGGACCGTCCAGATTGCTATGCAGATACCATAAGCACTATTTCCACCTGTTTTCATACCTTCTTGAGTGTGGAGATACCACTGGCTGGAGTGAAAGAGAAGATGTAAAGCAGCAGCTTGTCTGGAAGGCGGTTGATATCTCTGTGGTCACGTAACCTGCAAAAACAGATTTGCATGTTTATTGGGAGGTTTGGTTCTATTTTATAAAACTGCCATTGGTCATTTTGGAGATGATCAAAACATCATGTCATGCACTTCTGTTTCTTTCAAATGTGTTTAACCCTTTGCATGCTGGGAAATTTGTCGTCTGCTAAAATGTTGTCTGCTGAATTTCTAAAATAAGCATTTTCTTCGATTTTTTTCAAAGAATACTATCAGAATAGCAAACAGTTTTGATCCTGATGAGACGCCACGTTTTGTGGCGTCTCATCTGGATCCAAACTGTTTGCAAAAACCTTCAAAATCCGGTTCCAGCACTCAAAGGGTTAAAGTTTCATGTAAATTGAAGAAAAATTGAAAACATGATTCAAAGAACAAACTCTATCAAAGATGGATTCTAGTCAGCCCTTTTGATCTTGACAATGAGTATTATCTTTACATTGTGTAAAATAAAATTCATAGAAATCTGCCAATCCAAGATAAGTTCAGCAAATCCAAGCTGGCTGCCTTAAGGCCTATTTTGAATCTGATCAAGAAAAACATTAGCTCAAGCACCAATAGTACTATTTAATATGACGTGCAAGTTTTTCAAGATGAATGAACAAATATTAGAAGTAGATTGAAACATTTTTGTACTCCAATATTTCAACCTGTTAACCAACAACTTTCCAAGATGGCCATATGGCAATAAAGAAATTTATCCAGAAAAAAGTTGGAATTAATATTTAAAATCATGTAAATGATATGTATAATATTGTTTCCTGAATATCTACCAAATATGAAGTCCAATTTGCCTAACAAAATGTGCCTAGCAAATGTTTTATGTCAATCTAAGGTTGTTTGCGGGGGTCTAATAAATGTTCAACATTATTTTAATTCTGTGAATAGAGTGAATTGTTGGTTATGCCTCTATTTGATGTCCAATCAAGACTTTTTCGATTGCATGTATTAAAATGTAATGTGCGATCATGGGGCACTTACAAAAACCTATTGATTAAGCAATTTTAATTTAGATTGGATGCAACATGTACATATTATTTTCCAAAAATCTAGCGAAAGTAAAATTATATTTATGTTGAATATCAACTTGCATTTGTCCGCATTTCGATTACTTATTTGTTTATATTACAAACATGCAAAATAGTTGTTTTGACAGATGAATTACGGGTATCTCAACCTCTGGTGGTTGTTTCTATTACAAAACACTGTAGAATCATTATTATTTGTGGGATATTAATTTTTGTTGATTTTATGGGTTTAACAATCCACGAATTTAACACAATTAAAAAAAACAAACATGAAATTTCAAGCCAAACGAATATAAATGTAATTGGTAGCATACCCCTGATGCAGGTGCGCATACAGGAAGTTCAGATCCTCCGGAGTGCACAGTTTCAGCAGTACCTTCAGCAGAGCCACCTTCTCAAAGTCCTCCCACAGGGACATCCACTGTCAGACGAATAAAACATTTGAGCTTCACTCTGGGAAAACAGGACTTAATACATGTGCGTAAAGTGTCGTCCCAGATGAGCCTGTGCAGTTCGCACAGGCTAATCAGGGACGACACTTTCCATGTCTCTTGTGTCTTGTATTTTTCTATAAATGAAAATCTCATCTTAACGAAAACACAGTCTAGGCTGAAATTGTCGTCACTGATTAGCAGACTTCACAGGCTAATCTGGGACAACACTTTAGGTACAAATATTAAGCCCCGTTTTCCAACAATGCAGCTCATTAAGTATCAACAATTGTCACTTATGATGAGAACCTTTAACTCGCTGTCACTTTTCAATTTCGATGTATTTCAAAGAGGTATTTTAATATGCCAAAAGTATACAGAAAAATTTGAATGAAATCATGACTTTTATTTTCAAGCTTTTTTTCAAGTTTGGGTAAAAGAACAACCAATGAAAATGTATGCACCTATTAAAATCAGTGACTAAATTAAGTTCCTTTAAATGCAAAAAATCAAATGTCAACATCCTTTTTTAAAAGAACCAACCAATCCAAATGCTTCAATTTTTTAAGTTATTTCGTACATGTAAATGTTTACACAGAATTACTAACCTTCCAAACCTGCTGAAGCTGCTCCTTAAAGCTGGCCCCTAGTTCAGATTTCTGGGCCCTCACCAGGCCCTTACCATCCCCCGCCCCCTCAGTCCACCACTTCACACTCTTGTACAGCTTGGAAATGGGCACCGGGACACTCTGAATACCCTGGGGCCGCCGCACCCCACCCTGACGTAAATGTAGCATGCCCCCTAAAATATCAACAATACATATGAAACAGAGAACTGTTTTAAAACTTTATGACGGTTGTATAAAATTGAGTTAACATAAATTTTAAGAAAATCTTAACAATATAAAGCTCAAAAGTTTCATAAAAAATATTGGAAATTCAGAATATTTCAGCCACAAAACTACTTTGATAATTATTGTAATTAAATTCCATAAACATACAGCTGTTTTCTTTATTTTTATTCTAAAATTGTTTGAAACTGGATGTTTTGGTACCATTTCCAGTCATAACATATTACAAATAGAAATACCAGTTCATGTATCCAGTGTCAAATATAAATACATGTAAAATCAAAATCTTGACTGCAACATCATTGAAAATTAAATTTAATGCATTGGTTATGGCCCCAGTCCTCGTAACTACCCGTTCTGGTAAATAAAATTTATTGTTTTGCTAATTTTAATAACTCCAATAATACATTTTTTTTTGGCCATTTTAACATCAGTAGTATGATTCAGGATATGACGTCAACTAGAAATGTTGCACACACCCTGAGTTTGCCCCACTCCGTCACTCCTGAAGAAGTCGGGCGTGGCCACAGCCCGAGCCCCAAACAGCCTGTAACGTAGGTCACTCAGGGTGCTGTGGGTAACAGCCGACCACCGGGAACCCATGGACTTCGGGCTGTCCGACCTTTTGGGCTCCCCTTGCCCACCCTTTTCCGGCACAAGAATCCGTACCAGGGATTTTGGGCGCCCAGTCATCTTGTAGAAATCTGGCTTGTCACTGTCGTTTGGTTGCTTGTATCTTAAAAATTGTGCACAATGTTATTTAATTTATTAATAATACTGGAAAAGCATATGATTATCACTCAAAATTGTCAAAACTGTTCAAAGAAAACTATAAAATAGGACATAACAGACATGGAACATAAAAATATCAACAATAATGTATTATATAATGTTTAGTTTCAGTTTTTATATTCAAACAAATTTGATATTACTATTGCAGTTACTTCTACAAGGTCAATGCTGTACCAGTACACCAAATTGTGTGAATAAAGTGAGAATAATTATATCGAAATTGTAATTATAAAATTTCTTTACAAGAATTTCAGGTCTACTTCTCCATATAATGTTTCATCAAGTACTTGTCAGGTTTCGGTGTGCATTTCAAGAACTTACTTGCGATATTTATCAAGGACCGACATGTCCACTTTCTTTTCAGGCTTTTCAGATTCGGACCCTACAACCACACGCTTTACTGGTGAGATTCCAGGGCCATCCAACCTAATCTTTCCTATGGAAACTTGCGTCGCATTACGAGTGTCTACTGGATCCGAAGCCAGCTTCTTTCCCTTGCCAGCTTCTGCTGTCACTTCATGCTCTTGCTCGTCATTCAGCTTATACGACTTTGTTGTCAACTCAAGAATAGATTTTTCTTTGGCTGTCATGAAGAGCTCAACACTATCCATAGCCTGCTGCACAATGGTGCTAGCCAAGTCTTGGGCATAAAGCTCTGAAGGATCGAAAATCTCCACCGTTTTCGGTATGGATTCAGATAGTATTCTACTAGCCAACAAATTTGCAAAGTCATCAATGTTTGTGGACTGTAGCCTACTTTCAGATCGATCAAGCGTCCTTTGCGTGAGGTTCCCATCATAACTGATAGCCTGAGATTCAAGTTTTTCATTTATGAAATCTTCTTGATTTCTCAACAGGTTTTCTTGGTCGTCGTCAACCACTGAAACTGGTGAAGATGCATTCACAAAAGTTCCCTCTCTTGTTAATGTAAGCTGAAATGTTGAGGGCTGTTTAACAGATTTTTGCTTGTTCTTTTTTTTCTTAGCTGGCGCCTTCTTCTTTTTCTTTTTGTTGTCCCTGATTTTCTTCAGGGGTGTTGTGGGGTACTGATGATTGACAGCAACCGTGTAGTCACGATGTCTGATAGGCTCAAGAGTTGTTGCCAACATGTCCACCTGGCGCATGGAACATCTGAAGACAAATAGACAATGTGAAATCTCATCATTTTTAGACATTTTATAACACAATTAAATAAACAAAGGAAAAGTTCAATGTGTCATACAAGCTTCATTTACAGTCTGAACTGTATATAAAATATTATTTAATAGACATGATACAAACCTAATGATGTCTCATTAAAGTAAGGAACTTTGCAGGTTAATTGATGTTTGTATATTTCAATGTTTATAAAACAAAAGTTTGTACAGAAAATATCACCTATGATCATTATTTTAATAGTACATGTTTAAAAACAAAAGTTTGAACAGAAAATATCACTTATGATCATTATTTCAATAGTACATGTTAAAAAAAAACCTGAACACAATGAATTAATCAATAATCATTAATGCAATGATAAAGTTACAACAAACAAACTGAAATTTAAGAAATTAATTGATTGATTATGTATGGCAAACATTTAACCACTTAACATTCATTAAATCACCTGTCACTTACTCCCTTAAGACATACACAAACCTGTCCACAATGCCACATATCAACACCCTCTGCTGCCACGGACGCCATGTCTCGTACCAGTCACACACGGCCTTATAGATCTGGTTATTGTTGAGACTGGAGAAACTCTGAGCACCAAGGCTGGAAACGAGGGGCTTTAATGGCGGGAGATTGACGACGCCTTCGAAGTTTCCAAACCTTAGCCCACCTGGAGGCTTCAGGAAGGCTGCACGGGTTCGTTCAATGGGTAGTATGTAGGCTGGCATGTTTCTGAAAATTTTAATGATAGTTTCTTGTAAAGGTATGCATAGATTTTTTATTTTACATGGTTTCATTTGTATGATTTGGAAAACATGTATTAATTTACATTTATGACATAGTACATTCGAAATAATAATATAAAGTTGAAATGAACAATAGAAATCACATACAATCAAATAGTATTGTGTTGCCAATGTAATAAGTTAATAACTAGAGTAGAGCATAGGCTACAGTAAGCTGTTTGCTTAGTTGTTTTATTCATTGCTGTTTTCAAAAGTATTTGAGTCTTATAATGGCAATCTTCTCACACTTGTCCAGGGATAGCTGGTTATGCCGGGCTACTTTTGAGTAGTACCTGAGCTGACAATGACCAATTGTGGTTGTTTTTAAATTGGTAGCTGTTGGCTCAGGTACTACTTAAAAGAATATCGGGTACTCTTAAGTATACTAGTATCTAATGTACCCTGGGTACAGAAAATAAGCTTTAATAATGGTGTTGTGACAAACTCCATGGTACTTTTAAGTATATTTTGTCAGTAAACCGGGTACCGTTAAGTATACTTAAAGAGTACCCAGGAGACTTTTAAGTAGTACATGAGCCGACAATGACCAATCAAGCATAAGTGATGGGATTTGTAGTTCACCATTTTTACCAACTGAACTGACTGAGCAAAAATCTAGTAAAAGGTTATGAAATAAATGATAAGCTGAATTATCTTAATGTTTTTTATTTAAACGTTATTCGGCAACATAATTGCAAAACAACTACAGAATACGTCGTTCTCCCTCCTACAGTTGATTGGTGTATAACGGATTTTAGTGAGAAGCGGATAGGTTCAAAGTTTCTTGCAAAATACTTTTATTTATGTTAAGATTTATAGTTTTCTATAAATTGAATACAAAAAGTATATCATTGTTCAGTTGTTCATGTTGTTGTTTACGTGTGTCAATGTTTACAACTGTTTCTTTTTTCAAAAGCAAAAAAGGTCACATTATGTATGCACCGTTTTTGTGATGAAAGGAAAAGAGAAGACGTATGGTTTTTTGAATTTTGCAGATTTTGTTTGGTAAACATAATTTTCATTGATGTAATATTTTAGTAAAATGTGTCCTTTACAAAAGTAAGAATGCTCAGAAACCAAATTGATGCGTACCATATAAAATAAGCATGAAAGCTGCAACTCGTGAGTTAGTGACCCATATTTAGGAATGTGAGGATTGTCTCAAACTACATATAAACTCAATTGAAGATGTCCAATACACAGGTGGTTAGCGTGTGGCTATGATATTTATTAGTAAAAACATCATTTTAAATGAAAAATAATGAAATTATAAAGAAAAATCGATTTCTCTGAAAACATATTTTTCACTATCAAATAAATATATAACATGGTAATCGACTCAAAATAACCCAAATATAGGGTGCATCGCTTTGAACAGCCATTACTTCATCAATTTTGCAGCGATTTCCATGAACTCGGTCTTATTGAATGCAAAAATGAATTTCCTTTCTGGAAATGTACATATCTTGCAATATTGTTCACAAATGCTGAGTCAATTTTTAAGAAATAACATGATACACATGTAATCAGATAAAGACCTAAGCCATGTGGTAATGGCTGAATCAGTGAACAATGAAATTCGCGCTGTAAACAAATATTTTTTGTCGGAAATATAAAACCGCTGGCATGTTTCAATTTAAAAGACATTTGTCTTTAGAGGTTTAATGGTTTAATTACTGAATGCATGGTGTTTAACGCTGAAATGAGACTCTAAGTCCTAAGCTATCCGTTATACACCAATCGACTGTAGTAAATCATATAAATCAAATAAATATCGATACAAATTATCATCTTTTATAAATAGTAATCATGATATGCATTTGAAACTCACAGTTTTAAACTATTGTTGTCACCTTTTTACTTTGAAACTGTTACATTGTCTCCATGATCAAAAGAAATAATACTGTTTAAACCATTTATTGATACAACTTAATTAAGAGATAATTGATTGTTGACATCCGCCATGTTTGTTTCTATGCTATACTACCCCAAAGAAAAAACTGACGGAAAGATGTTTTTTTTTATAAACAAATATATATTTGTACACATTTTAAATAGTCAGGTGTTATAGTTTGCTTGTTTGCATTAAATGCCATCATTCTTTTTTTCTTTTCTTTTTTAATTTGTCATTTATCCACACTGTCCACAAGTCCCTTCATTCAGTAAGTGTCTATAGACTGCAAACTACTGTACACGCGTTAGTTTGGCTCGATTATTCATTGTCGGTTCAGGTACAACATAAAAGTACTCCGGGTACTCTTAAGTATACAACAGAGTACCCGGGGTACGGAAAATATACTTAAAAGTATCCCGGAATATGACCGGGTGCCTTCATGCGTATTTTCCGTACCCGGGGTACATTTTAGTATACGTAAGAGTACCCGGGATACTTTTAAGAAGTACTTGATCCGACAACGACCAACTGAGCCTAAATACTGATGGAAAGAATTATCCATGTCTGAGAACTGATAGAAAGAATTACCCATAGCGTAGTACTAATGGAAAGAATTATCCATATCTGAGTACTAATGGAAAGAATTATCCGTGTCGTAGTATTAATAGAAAGAATTGTCCATGCCTGAGTACTAATGGAAAGACTCATCCATGCCTGAGTACTAATGGAAATAATTATCCATGTCTTTGTTTTAATAGCACGGAGGAGAGGCAACGACTGCAGCAATGACGGCACTATACGCAAAGATCTGGGAGGAGAAGAAGTGGCCTAAGGAGTGGACCCAGTCACTGGTCATAACCCCTATCCATACCAAAAAGGACAATCTCAAGGTGTGCGAGAACTACCGCACCATTAGTCTCATCAGTCATCCCAGCAAAGTCATACTACGCATCATCCTTAATCGATTGAAAAGTAAGGCCGAGGAATTGCTGGCCGAAGAGCAGGCTGGATTCAGAGCTGGGCGAAGCACAGTGGAACAGATCTTCAACTGCAGACTCATCATTGAGAAACACCTGCAACACCAACGTGAGCTCTTCCACAACTTCATTGAGTTCAAGAAAGCTTTCGACCGCGTGTGGCATGATGGCCTGTGGCATATTAGGAGAGGATTCAACATTGACGAAGGGCTGGTGAAAGTCATTCAAGAGCTTTACGGAAACGCCAGCAGCGCAGTACTTCTCAACGGACAGCAGGGAGGCTTCTTCAGGACTTCAGTGGGCGTCTGTCAGGGATGTCTGCTCTCTCCCGTCCTGTTCAACATTTTCATTGAGAAGATAATGCAAGAGACTCTCTATGACCTCCACACCTCTATCTCCATCGGTGGAAGACCCATCTCCAACTTGAGATTCGCTAATGACATTGACCTAATGGGTGGCACCAGCAGTAAACTTCAAGATCTCACCAACAAACTCAATTAAAGAGCAGGAGCATACGGGATGGAGATAAGCACGGAGAAGTCCAAGATCATGGAGAACCGCATGACCAACACCAGTGAAGATATCACCATAAACGGCGAGAAGCTAGAATAAGTTACCAGCTTCAAGTACTTGGGCGCAACAATGTCCAAGGATGGTACCAGTACCGCTGAGGTCCGAATAAGAATTGCCATGGCGACCGCAGCGATGGTCAGACTGAGCAGGTTGTGGACAAGCAGTTCCATCAGCTTCCCCATCAAGTACAGGCTTTCAGGTCCCTCGTAGTCTCCATCCTACTCTACGGCTGCAAGACCTGGACGCTTCACGTGGACACAGCTAGAGCGCAGGATATACAGGCATTTGAACATAAATGTCTCAGAAAACTGTTCAATCTGTCAATGCAGCTTGAGGGATCCAAAGAGTATATTCAACGTTCTCAAGAAAGAAGAATGTAAACTTTCGGAAGGGGACAGGAAACTAGATACTCTTAGATGGCCTGTCCACGATGCCGAGATGCAGAAACCAACTCAAAAACAAGGTATACCGAGTACCTTGTTATATAATAGTGTGGATCCAAGCTCTGGAAAAAAACGTGACTTAAAATGCATGTGCCTAAAGTATCGTCCCAGAGTATCATGTGCAGTCCGCACAGGCTAATCAGGGACGACACTTTCCGCTTTTAAGTAATTTTTCGTTTACAGAAAGTCTCTTCTAAACGAAAATCCAGTTTATGCGGAAATAATCGGCCCTTATTAGCCTGTTAGAACTGCATAGGCTAATATGAGACGACACTTAACGCACATGCATTAAGAACAGTATTCCCAGAGTTATTGAAATCTGTGAAATGCGTATATAGCATAATAATATAGGAAACAAGAGTATTATTGTTGCACACCCTGCTATAATACTCGCGCCGATTACTTGTATATCATACGTTATGTGACCCACACATTTTAATGGACTGTTGGTTCGTTACACTATTGTGAAAATCAATAGACTTTTTTTTTAATCAACACACAGCTCCTTATTTTAAATCATTGAACAATATGTTTTTTGTTCACAGTTAATGAGCACCAGTTAAAATTAATACTCTAACAAGGTTTTAATAACCGTACGTAAATGTCTTTTAAGAGACCCTTACATATATATATGTCTTTCTTAGTTACCTTTTTTTATTTTAATTAACTAATAGTGTTGTGAAATAACACCATACATATTTTACGCATTTGTACAGCGCCTTTCAAGAGGGTCACAGTCCGCACTTGTCCAATCAGTGGCCGTGTCATCAAGGCTAATCCTATACCAGCGTTCTACAACAAAGCATCTGCTCTGCCTCCGATTCCTGGCAACAAGAAAACTCGCCTTCTTCCTCTTACTGTTGACCAGACAGAGGCGTCACACACCAAGCTGGCTGCAGCACTGCCTCCCATTGCTAGGTCTGCAAGAAATGTTCCTTCCGGTGTCTTGGGGAAAGGTGACTGTGGCAATTCATGGCCCGCAGCAGACGACAAGCAGCGGAATGAGAAAAGCGCAGGTATTGTTCTAGTTCTATTTGCACAAACGAACTGTTGGATGTATTACAAGTGTATTGATATCCGTGTTAATTTAGTAATGAAGTAATTTATTATGGTCCACATAATGCTTTACTGGTACCAAAATTGCCGACTGAATAAACACGCAATACAAACTACACAGAAACTATATACTGCTCTGATGGATTCCCAAAATGTACTTAAATGACTTTGGACTTTGTACGCACTTTACTTCTTAAAAATGACCTGACTTATGAAGTACATTAAATTCTCCTTTTTTTCTTTTAATGTTATGAGAGGTGTGTTGCCAGCTCAGAACAACATACACAGACAGTGAACAGTAGTAAAAATAGAGTTATGCCACCGATCATGTCACATGACGAACGTACTGAATTAGTTCGAGTCAAGTCACATCATGAACGGACTGCAGAAGAGCGAGTCAAGTCACTTGATCAATGGACTGCAGAAGGTTGAGTCAAGTCACATGATCAACGGACTGCAGAAGGTCGAATCAAGTCACATGATCAACGGACTGAAGTAGGTCGAGTCAAGTCACGTGATCAACGGACTGCAGTAGGTCGAGTTTTCATTTTATGAGCAAGGTTAAAGTTTTGGGACAGACACACTCAAACAATGACAGACAGACAGACAGACAGACAGACAGACAGACAGACATACAGGCCAAAAACAATATACCCCCGATCATTTGATCCGGGGGCATAAAAAGCACAATAAATTACGAAATATTTGTATTTTTTTAGTCTCTTCTTACAATGATACGCCATGTGGGACAATTTCATATACAGATCATTTTGTATCAAATGCGCTCAATGTTTATTTAATATATTGACAATTAAAAGTAAACATTAACATGGTATTGCTAACAAATAACGTCTGGAAGTCTTATCTTTTACATGTTTTATAGCATTTAGTACATGGTTGTATGTTATGATTTACAGACACTTTCCAATTTTACTGAAATTTTCGTTTAAAGGATATTCCTTCTATACGAAAATCCTGTATTGGCGGAGAGTGATCCTGACCATTATTATTTAAATACCAAGTTTGAGAAATGTCCCGCCAGTAGGATGACCTTGACCTTTCACCACTCAAAATGTGCAGCTCCATAAGATACACATGCATGCCAAGTTGCTATCTTCAATTTTGCAAAAGTTATGACCAAACTTTAACCAAGGTTAAAGTTTTGGGACAGACACATATAATGATATTTGACCTTTGACCTTTAAGGATGACCCTGACCTTGACCTTTCACCA
>VMBQ01000205.1:10156-82568 GCA_007657795.1 Dreissena rostriformis
GGGGGGCTAAATGTGTATTCATATTCTTGGTGAAATTCCAGTTGCGCTCACAGAAAAGCACCCAATTATCAACATGGGGTCCTATTTGTAGTTAATGAAAAACCCCAAATAATATTATTAAGTTACAACAAAGAACAATACATATAAGCACTAATAAAAACACGGACCGCCTTCGTAGGTTCAATGCAAGCCTTAAGAGTTTATGCCGGTTTTTTTACCCTCGCACCTCACAAACGACCCATATTTATGTATTCACAAAGCATTAGTGTAATCCAAAGTTAGAATCAAAACATCAAAATTCAAATCAATTATTAACAAAATACATCGCAATTAATACCATTTAACTACTCTTTGGTAGTATGCAACCTAGAAGAACATTGAAAACGTTTTGAGGCGCTATAAAACTTGTGACTAATTAACTCATGTTATATACAATAACGCAATTATATTTGCATAGAATCAAGCATACACCCAGTAGACGTGTAACTGGTATACCAGTATTTAATGTTTGGACTCCACTAAACGAATGATTAACTTGTAATTACTCTACATGTACATATTAAATGAATGTGTAAATACGTTAGTGTCCCTGCTTAAAACTGAAGTGTCAATGCAAACAAGCGCCTAATCAGTCAGGGATCAGACGAGACCAGAGCGTTTTAGGCAGTCAATGGATGTTATTATTTGTCAATACAATGTCTTGTCTTGAAGAATGATAGTAAATGAATTATACAAGAGATGAATGAACAAATTCAAAAATGTATTGATAAAGCAAAATATTTTCGAAGAAGGTGAAATGTAGTTCTAAACTACTGGTACGCAATTGAATCAGCAATAAAGAAAAGTTATGATCTTTTTTATAACGCGGATGTTCATCGCATGACATTTAGCAGAACAAAAAACCACTAGATACAGTTGCCATAAAACAGTTTTTTTTATATTATAGCTGTATTCAATATTCATTGGACCGGTTACTGTAACCACGTTGCGTGGGATCATGAAATCACATCCAATTGCAATGTCTACTTTGCTAATACCCGAGCTTCGCCGATTTATTACCTTAAAGCATGCTACTCTTCTATTACTACAAAATCGTTTTGGATATTGACCCATTCGATGCGATTAAGATAATAAAATTGGAATAACGAATATTGATTTAACATATTCTAAACAGCAAAATTAATAGGAATGATTAATCAAAATTCCAGTCGCTTTTTCACATCGTTCTGTGTAGAGGAGAACAATCATTGTTTTGATTTAATATCATTGTACATCTATGTATATGTAAATTAATATTCCATCATATTGCTTTCAGTTTGAATTGTACTACTTTAAGGTTAATTTATATTTACTCGTGTTTTTGTGCAAAGAATGTTCGCTTATTGTGAGGTTCACTAAGCTTTTTTACCGTTTATCGCAGCTTTTATACGCTATTATATGAGCCGCGACATGGAAAAATATATGCCATATGAGGAGCGTATCTACGGACCAGTCTGTGCATGGTCATGATATTATTTCTGCTGCCACTCTCCACCTACCTCCGATTCAAGTAGGGTGATTGTCAGTTACTGGGACAAGTACGCGAAGTTACAGGTTAACAAGCTTACCAAGGGAATGAGTGAGTATTTTAGCTGACTGCCCTCATACGACAGCACTATTGCTTAACATTGAGAAAAATTCAAAAAATAAATTTGGTAGGGGGGAATGGCAGTTCAGTGCTTACAATTCATAGTTCACTTTGCATATATTAATATTGATGTTTCTGAATATCACTGTATCGGAAAATTGGATTTGACATAACAGTAGGTGAATAACCGACTAAATGGATTACAACATTAGCTATCATTTCCCGAGGAAATGAATTACTTTCTCGAATATAGTACAACTCACNGGTTCACTAAGCTTTTTTACCGTTTATCGCAGCTTTTATACGCTGTTATATGAGCCGCGACATGGAAAAATATATGCCATATGAGGAGCGTATCTACGGACCAGTCTGTGCAAGGTCATGATATTATTTCTGCTGCCACTCTACACCTACCACCGATTCAAGTAGGGTGATTGTCATTTACTGGGACAAGTACGCGAAGTTACAGGTAAACAAGCTTACCAAGGGAATGAGTGAGTATTTTAACTGACTGCCCTCATACGACTGTACTATTGCTTAACATTGAAAAAAAATCAAAAAATAAATTTGGTAGGGGGGAATGGTAGTTCAGTGCTTACAATTCATAGTTCACTTTGCATATATTAAGGGACCTATAAAAATGTAACATGGCAGGGTCGCTACTCGGTCAATATGTCTTTCTAGTTAATTGAAGTTATGAGCCAAATGAGGCTATCGCTACAAGCAAGTGTATGATGATAGGGCAGTCAAGTTTTCAAGGTAAATGACATATATAATCTTAATAAAATGCAAACTACTAGTATAGTATAGTTTGGGATAGGTTTGTGATAGATTGTTTTTTACATGAAAATATTATAATTACATGAGAACCATCGAGTGTCGTTCATATTCACATGTTTACATGTATGTGACGAATACGTTTTTGTGTATACACCTGAATTACATAAACAGATAAGTGCCGTAACGAGTCATGGACTATAATTGATTGTAGTTTTAACTGTATAAAAAGTGTATATATGCAATGAATTAAATAGTATAATTGTTATACGGCGGAAAAAATAAAAACAAGTGGTACACACGCAATAACCTGAGTATGTATAAATGTCCGGCGTCAACAATTATTGTAACAATAAACGTCAAATATCGTTTTGAAATATATTTCGTGTTACTTTTACTATTCGTTTCACACGTTGGGTGTTAAAATAAATAAAAGGTGAATATTGATGTTTCTGAATATCACTGTATCGGAAAATTGGATTTGACATAACAGTAGGTGAATAACCGCCTAAATGGATTACAACATTAGCTATCATTTGCCGAGGAAATGAATTACTTTCTCGAATATAGTACAACTCACTTTGCAGTAACATTAGCAGGACAGCAAGTCCTGTTAACACCAGCTGTTTTTGAACACATGTGACCAGTTGCCGATAAAATACAACATATAACTTAATATGATCACCATTATTGCATTCCCCATTATGTCCAAAGGCGCGAACACATTTAAAACTCAAACAGTCACCCAGATTGAACAATCCATAAGTGACGATTGAAAAATACTTCTCTTTTGTCATGCTTGATTCACCAAACCGAAAACAAATAGACAGAACATTCTACTTTTATATTGCATAACATGATGAAGGACAAGGCGATATTCTCAAAAGTCTGCATACGCATTCCTTTGTTGGACGCATGCCTCGTCTCTATATTCCTGTATTGTGTAAGTCATGCTGTTATTTAGTTTGCCATAAAATGAAGGTATTATATACCGAATTCCTATGGTATATTTGTAAGTTTCCAATGTTTTGTTTCTATCTGGAAAAAAAAATTAGCGAATTATTTTACTTAGAAAATATAATGCGCCCTTTTATATTCACATTTCATTTTTATCCTATGTTAAGTAACGCAATGTGAGAATGTTTGCGCGAACCGTTTGATCGCCCCCCCCCCTTCCATGATATATGGTTGCGTGGCATCTTTATGAACAATTAAGGGTATACTTGCAAGCCAGAAACAATATCTTGTCAGAAATCGTTCGTTATATTACTGGCCCTTTATTTTAGGCAGTATACAATACAAATAAGGTAGATAATACATGTTGTAACCCATCATTGAACCAATAACGGTTTTTGATAATTAATAACGCACATTTATATTAAAGGTTACATTATCTAGGTATATTGCAATGGTAGTTGTTTGATGTTGTTCAACGTGTATACTTTAAGACAAAGTCATCATCTTACATAAACAATATACTTTTTAATGATAGCCCTGTATATCAAAATTGTTGCATTACTCTTATATAATAGTTTCATATAACAGGTTATGATATTATATTCGGATATTAGTTTATTTTTTCAGGGAAATAGAATGTCTGAGCTGTCTCGTCAGATGCCATTAATGTGATGTTGTTTTTGTCTGTAATTTTCGGATAGACTTTCAGTGAACGCAAACTTGTAACTGATTCGCAATTTCCACAAGCACATAATATCCTTACAAAGTATGTTTATATTAAGTTATAACATGTTTGAGAAAGACAATCGCCTTACAAATTGGCATTTTTAATACACGTTTACTTAACACAAGGATTTGAATATGGTTTGAGTGTAAATCATAGATATTACATATGTTTGCTAAAAAAATATAAGATATGAATGAAAATTATGTTACAGAACTTCTAATCTAAAAGAGGGCATGAATTTTGTAGTTTTAAACGTAGGAGGATAAAAAGCGCACAGACAGACAGACAGACAGACAGACAGACAGACAGACAGACAGACAGACAGAATAAAGGAATAAAGCGCGAGCCATTTAGAATTTTAAAGGATGTCTTTTTTTTAAATATTTCACCATTTGTAATGGGATAAGTTGGAAAGCCCGCTCTTTCGTGAGAGTTTTCTATAGGTATCATGATTTTTTAAACAAATAAGTATTTTTTCAGTAAAGTGCAACCGCGCGTTTTAACGATTAGAAAAATTGTCGGATAAGTGTGGGAACTTCATATTACAAACGCGCGGATGCACTTTACTAAAAAAATAAGTATTTGTTTAAACAAATAATGATACCTATAGAAAAATCTAACGAATGAGCGGGCTCTCCACTTCATCCCATTAAAAATGGTAAAATATTTAAAAACACCTCCTTTAAAATGTTAAATGGGTCGCGCTTTATTCCTTTTTTCTCCCAACACAGATCTTAAAAAGTCACGTGGTAAAGGCACCGTGATTATAGTTTATCGTGTTTTTAAGCAATCAGAAAATGGTCAAAAACAATTAAATGACAATAATTATACACCTCATATAATTGCTATTGCAAAGGGATGCTTTTAAGGCACATTTAAGATGTTAAAGGTAATACACATTTCCAGCTATTTGTGCATCCATAAGTGATTTTAATTCCGAAGGATATATTGGAATGAAATAATATCGTAATATGTTTAGCAATATAAACATGTTTCCTTCTGAAATTACGGGATCAAAGTTTTTAAGTACCAATCTACGTATCTTCTTAACGAAACACCCAGTAAATGCCTGTAGGCATATGAAAAACCAATAGGATGACAACATTTATGATTGATTTCTGTCCCCTATTTCCCAGCGGATAAATTTGATCTTGCCGTTATTATGCATTTCGTTAGTTACATATATCGTCGTTTTGGTTAGATTTGGTGGCTACACGGATAATGCTGAACTTGGGTATACAGATGAAAACAGAAACAGATAGACGAGAGAACTATTACCGACATTATTTAGTAAAAGGGTAACAACTGAATTAATATTGTGTCATCTATTAAGATGGTTTGAATTATAAATGTGTGTGAATTGTCTGATACACAATAATTGACACCCTCATTTAAATATGTGTTAAATAAATAATCTTAACTGGTCGACCCGATTTAAGTTAATAATAAAATTTCTAGTAAAGTAAAACGTTTAATCCGTGTATATACAATCTACGCTAATGAAAATACCATACTATTTTATATTTTGGATAGTTGCTGAGATATACTTGGTTATCAGCGTTCACATACAATAGTTGAAATATTGCGTTGTTTTTGCAAAAAAAATATAATACCGGCATATATATTTCATCAAATTTTTATTTCAAATATTCGAGCAATTTTACAGCTTTTCTGTCTCTTTGTAAAATGTTAATGGTTTTGTGAAAAGCGAATTAATGTTATCAGCGTAAAATCAACCAAACGTATGCGCATTCTTTCGGAATAAATCCCGATAGCACTTCTTAAACAACAAATGACTGGCACACAGGCCATGCTTAATTGACTGTTTAACTAGTAGACATTCATGAACTTAGTCGCCGGCTTGATTCAGCAGCCCAGCGACAATTTGGATCTGGAAGAAATGACTAAAGATTAGTGTTCGACCACGCATAATAATTTATTTTCGAATGGCTAATATCTCATTTCAGGCAACTGTCAAAGACATTATGCTCTAATGCATATGTGCAGGAAATTACCACGTATACAAAACTACTGTGTGAAACGAATATGACAGAAAATACCAGTTGTCAGAAATGTTTCTAGCTAAAAGAATGTGGCAGTAAATATGAATGTTTCTCAAAGAAAAATATATCTTGTCAATGAAATATGTGCCCATCATTTTATAGTGATGGCCCTAAGCGGTTACGTAAATGAATATATATTTTATGTGAGATTTAATGCCAGAAACGTTGTTTATAAGTTATTACACTATACTAGATCAAACGGTTAAAGTTTGTCTATACTTCATAACAGTCAAAGTGAAGCTGCAGTTTTAGTATAATTCATACAAATCAAGGAGAAGCTGCAGCTACATTAGCTGGAGATTATTCTTATCATCAATACGAGGTCCTTTATTTAAGACAAGTTATCAATTGGCCAACAACTCAAACACATGCAGATGAGTTTTTTTTAATGAATTGTATTCGGCGGTAGCGTTAATCCTTTCATAGTGGAAATAGCGTTAACATATATGCACCCGATTTATATTTCTTGTTCCTTTTGCTACTAGCTTCATAAGTTGGGCGTTAAAAAATGAATAAAAGTTTAATATAGTTTCCGAATATCACTGTTTCTGAAAATTTGATTTGACATAACAGTAGGTTAATAACCGCCTAGACGGAATACAACTCTAGCTATCGTTTTCCGACGAAATGAATAACTTTCTCAGTACCCTTCTTGCTTTCCAGAAATAAGACACCCAGATTGAACAATCCATAAGTGACGATTGCAAAATACTTCCATTGAGTGATGCTTGATTGACCAACCTGAAAACAAATAGGCAGAACATTATTCTTTGATATTGCATGTAGATAGACAACGCTATATTCTCAGAAGTCTGCATAAGCGGTGACATTCCTTCGTAGGACGCATGTCTCGTCTCATGGATGTCTAAATCATCCCTGTTATTAGGCTTGCCATCAAATGCGGGACTATAGACCAAATTCTTATGGTATTGTAAGTTTCCAATGTTTTGTTTCTATCTCAAAAGCAATCTAGCGAATTATTTTACTGAACATTATTACCTGATGTTTTATATTTCGCATATTATTATCCAATAAAAAAACTTTTCAAACTTGCTCGTATCGTCAGACATACATTTGTAAAAGTAAATGCGATGTTTTTTATAGGAATATTCTCGTAATGTACTGACCGGAATTTTAAAAGGCTGTTTGTGGAGTTAATGAACATGACGGGAATTCTAAAAGGCTGTTTGTTGAGTTAAAGAACATGACGGGAATTCTAAACGGCTGTTTGTTGAGTTAATGCAGATATCGTCCCTTGAGCATAGTATAGGTTCCACAACACGCATCGTTGTGAAACTTATTTTACGAGTCTACTAAAAGATAATTTTTGATCAAATTTATATGATGAGTGAACGGATTTATGGTCTTAAGATTGGCATAAAACAGCTAAGATACACAAATAAAGATGATATGATGGTTGGCTCATCGTTTTGAGTGTTTTAATATTATTTTAAGTTAAATACGAATCAGTTGAATTGCACAGAAGTAAAGGCAGATCAATTACTATTCAAAATATGTTTACCTTTCTCGATTTGTATTAACGAATGTCTTGTTATACTTCGCGGTTGATAAGACACAACTGGAACAAGTACTTTATTTAGTAAGACCAAACATCTTTAAGAAAGGTAACTTTTATTCTTTATCATTATCACTATAATTTTGAACTTAAATTATTATTTTTGTAACCAACACCAAATAAACGTTTTATCTATTTAATTAATTTTGTCGCCGAATTAGTTTAAATAATTACAAACCTTTGTAGATTTGATGGAGATGACGCTTTAATGGTTTTATTATTCAATGAAGAGGTCTTCATTAACCTATTCAGCTATAGAAGAAAAAGAAATATTTTTTTTTAAATATAACAAAAGAAATGTATTTACAAACTTCGTTTACAGAGAATTTGTCCAAGTCATGTAAAGCATTTCCTCTATTAGCTACATGTTTATCCGCATCATGCAACATATATTTAATAAAGACATCCTGTACAGTATGTGAGTTGTAATGGAGGACGGTGTGTATGTCAACGATTATTTGTTACCAGAGCTGTTGATTGAATGTCCCACCGCCTGAGAATGTTTATAATGACATGTCGTCTATAATACCGATGAGGCGTTAATTGGTAGTCTTAAACACATAACTGACGGTTACATTTTCCACAATTTATTGATCTTATTCAAAAAAAGTAGGCACTACTACTTATGTTGCTACAACAACTACTATAACAACAATAATAACAACTGCTACTTCTTCTACTTCTACTACTGCTACTGCTGCTGCTGCTAATACTACTACAACTACTTCTGCTGCTACTACTACTACTACTGCTGCTGTTGCTGCTGCTACTACGTCTTCTACTTTTACGTCAATAAACTGATTTCTACCAGCAAATATAATGCGCCATATTATATTCACATTTCAACATTATTCTTTTGACCACCCCTTTCATCATGCTATATGGTTGCGTGGCATCTTTTTAAACAATTGAGGGTTAAATTGAAAATGAGAAACAATCGCTTGTCAGAAATCGTTCGTTATATTTCTGGCTTTTATTTGAGGCTATATAAAATACAACGAAGCTAGATAATACATGTTGCAACTCATCATTGAACCAATAACTATTTACATAATTACTTACGCACATTTCTCAGCAAGGTTTTATTATATAGGTCTATGACATAGGTAATAGTTTCATATTGTTCTACTGTATACTTTAAGACAAAGACATCATCTTACAAAACAAAATAATAGTCCTGTATATCAAAATCGTTGCATTACTATTGTATATTAGTTTCATAAAACAGGTTATGATATTATATTCGGACATTGGTTTATTTGTTCAGGGAAATAAAATGTCTGAGCTGTCTAGTCAGATGCCATTAATGTGATGTTGTTTTTGTCTGTAATTGTCGGATAGACTTACAGTGGACGTCGATTGGCATACGTTGTGCAAAATTGTAACTGATGCGCAGTTTCCAAAAGCACTGAATATCATTACAAATCAACTGAGAATGTTAATATAAAGTAAAAACATGCTTAAGAAAGCACATTGCCTTACAAGCTGGCATTTTGTATACACATCTTATTTAGATAAGAATTTAAATATTGTTTTAGTGTAAATAATAGATATTAAAACTTTTTTGCCAGACAATCATAATATAGTATAATTATAAAGTGTCTAATATATAATAATTAAAACCTTTATTTAAATATATTTTAATTAAATATACGTTACTGGTCAACCCGATTTAAGTTAATAATTAAATTTCTAGTAAAGTCAGAAGTTTAATGCGTGTATATAAAATCTAGCCAAATGAAAATACCATAGTATTTATACATGTTGGATTGTTGCTGAAATATACTAGGTTATCGGGGTTCACATACACTATTAAAACTATTGTTTTGTTTGTGTGAGAAACTTCTAATACCTGTATTTATATTTCATCAACGTTTGATTTCAAATATTTGAGCATTTTGTACATCTTTTCTGTATCTCTGTAAAATGTTAATGATGTTGTTAAAAAGCGATTTTGTATGTTATCAACGTTAAATCAAGACAACGTTTGAGAATTCTTTAGGAATAACGCCGATAACATTTCTCAAACAACAAAAAACTGGCTCACAGGCCATGCTAAATTGACTGTTTAACTAGTAGACATTAATGAACTGAATCGCCGGTTTGATTAAGCAGCCCAGCGACAATTTGGATCTGGAAGAAATAATTAAACATGAGTGTACGACCACGCATACTAATTTATTTCCGAATGGCTTATACATCATTTTAGCCAACTGTCAAAGACATAATGCTCTAATGCATATGTGCAGGGAATTGCCACGTATACAAAACTACTTATAGAAACAAATATGACAGAAAATACCAGTTGTCAGAAATGTTTCTAGCTAAAAGAATGTGACAGTAAACAGGTTTTGTTCTCAGAGAAAAATATATCTTGTCAATGGAATTTTGTGTCCATCATTTTATAGTGATGTCCCTTATCGGTTTCGTAACGGAATATATATTATATGTGAGATTTGATGCCAAAAACCTTGTTTATAAGTTATTAAACTTAAATAGATCAAAAGGCGATAGTTTGTCTATAAGTCATACAAATCAAAGACAAGTTGCAGTTACATTAGCTGGAGATAAATCGTTTCATCAGTACAAGGTCCTTTATTTTAGGCAAGTTATCAATTGGCCAACAACTAAACAACTACAATCACATTCATATTAGTTTTAAATAAGGATTATTGTTTTATCTTTTTATAGTGGAAATATCGTTAACATATATGCACCCGATTCCTCTTTTATGTTAACAACCTAAACACATGAACAATAACGCGTTTTAATACTTTTGCTGATGGCTAAGACACACGGACACTATTATAATTTCTATGTTTACAATAACTGCTATAAAATATGCCCCCAAACGCGTTTTGACTGTTTAACACTATACTATTGTATTAATTATGTACATATGCATAAACATTACAACTGATTGATCGTATAGCGCTTTTTTATGTGTACGTCTATTTGCAACCAAAGTAGGGATGTAAGTCCTCACGCTCTAAAATGCTCATGATAGCTGGATGAATGCAACACCTACGTCATAAAAGACGTGGTTGCTACTGATAGCTGAATGAATGCAACACTTGCGTCATATACACGTGGTTGCTACTGATAGCTGGGTGAATGCAACACTTACGAAATATACACGTGGTTGCTACTGGTAGCTTGATGAATGCAACACTTACGTCATAAAAAACGTGATTGCTACTGATAGCTGGATGAATGTTAACACTTACGTCATATACACGTTGTATCTACTGATAGCTGGATGCATGCAACACTTACGTCATAAACACGTGGTTGCTTCTGATAACTAGATGCATGCAACACCTACGTAATATACACGGTACTGATCTGCTAAAATGGTTGTTTCTTGTATATTTAAGGCCGTATTGTACTACACCTCATAAAGTAAGCTGACATTAAAACACATTTCAAATAACCTGCTCGTAGACAATTTCCCACAAAATCAATGTATCTCTAGAACAAACAAGTGCACTTCAAAAAACAAAACACAAGGTCGGATTGAAATGTGATACGTGTCGAGAATGAATCGTAATGAAATAACCATCTTCTTGCGTCCACTATATCGAACATATAGACATTGAATTTTAGCTCTATTTCTCTGTAAAAATAATATGAGCCTCTGGGGAAACAGGGCTTAGTGCATGTTTGTATGCTTGTTTGGTATGTTTCGTTTTAAGGAAGTGCACCAAATTCTTGAAAAATACGATACTGCATAATGCGGTCATATAACGTATAATCACACAACGTCTTGACAACAATCACTTGTTCGAATAAATAATCTAAACAGTATAGCTAGATATTCTATGTGTATGCATAATGGACTATCACTATAAATAAAAGTTGCCATAAATAAAGGACCTAATATGTTAATAAGGTTTCTCTCCTGCTGTTGCATGTGAAGTTTCAATTTGTGTATAATTGAGTCAGATGTCGTCAATCACTCGTCGGATCAGCTGTAAATGCTATGTCAATCAACTTTAAACACAGTTTTATTTAATCACTTCTGTACAATATGCATACAAGTGCATCATTCTATAAAAGGAGTTCGAATACCCGCCTGAAAAGGCTTAATGGCAACGACTTGGCAATGGTCTGTTTTGTTTTGTAAAGTATGATGCTGCTTTCTCAACTCTTGTATAAAAAAGAAGTAATTTGGTTATTATTTTTATTATTTTTTCAGTTCATCGTGCCTCAGAAAGTTGTTATTCGTATGCTCTCGTGCATATTCAACAATTGTATGATTAAAGTAAATTAAATCAAATTTAAATTGTCTTTCGTAGCCTTAAAATTTGAAAACTAATGCTAATTGTTTGTTAATAGTACATGTTAATGATTTATTCTGTGATCAGCGTTACGTTCGACGTGTCGTTCAATCCATTTAGACACCAAATTCTTCGCATTGACCGTTCCAAGGCGGTTATCCATGCTGTAATCATATTTATGTGTTATGTCGGGTTGTATGTATTGTCCTATATGTATAGGAAATTGGTCACTTGCATAAAATAAAAGGCAAGCAGATGTTAGATTTTTTCTAGATTTTTTCTCCTGAATATGTTTCTGGGAATTCACTACTCTTATATATACCAAAAGGGTAACGATCTGTTTGTCTTTTTTGGGATCTGTTTGTCTTTTTGGGGACTAAATAATATAACTAGTGATGCCGTCAGTGAAACTAAGTTTTGTATTGGAATCTTTTTAAACGTTGTGAACATAATTCAGAAAGAAATCTCTCTTTACAGGGTAAGTCTTATATAAATGATTGGAAAACGTGCGTAACAAGATCTGCTAACGCGCATAAACTGACCACTAACTTTTTTTTTAGTTTAAATAAACTAGTAAGTTTGTACTAGTTTTCCAAGAAACTCATATGCATACATTTTAAAGAATGTATTTAAATGTTTTGATTAGACTGAATGTTCCTAAACATGTGTTCAGTACATATGTATATATATATGTTTCCTTTAATAAGGAATATTAAATTATCCAAAGCGATTGTCAAAGGATTAAGTAAGAGTCATATATCT
Organism: Dreissena rostriformis; assembly: GCA_007657795.1. NCBI lineage: Eukaryota > Metazoa > Mollusca > Bivalvia > Myida > Dreissenidae > Dreissena > Dreissena rostriformis. The sequence continues at coordinate 22,926 of VMBQ01000205.1, forward strand.
AAAAACAACAAAGTCACACGTGTTACCACGTTGTCAGAAAAAGGTTTACATTTAACGTGATATCCAAGTGTAACTTTGGCATTTGATTGTTTTCATTTTCATCGGAGCAAACATTGGTGTTTAAGTTCTTAACTGTCCAAATCTGTATTCATGTTTCGACACAAAATTGCAAATAAACATGCCTAGAATATTTGACAAATGGGTCATGTAGGTTAAATAAACATTTGTCAACAAATATCACTTCGTTAGACACATGTTTATTATTTTCATAAATTGATTTTAATTTAAAACAATATCACATCAAATAGAAATAATGAAACTATACTGTTTATTCTATTTACAAATATCTTTATTACATATATCTGTGATTTATTTAAACAACATTATAAGTCAATATATCATTTTTGTGCTTTATTAATATGTTTAAATCTGTCTTTTTTTTGTAATGAGTTAAAACTTCGTAATATATATATATATACGTTGTTGTGAAATATAATTATCTCCCTGTAAAATAAAAAATTAAAAATATTCATAATTTCACTGTTTCTTCTAGATCCAACGGATTTCCGCGTTTCGCCGCAAGAGTTACAGTGGAAAAGTATGGGTTTAGTTGTTTTGTGTATGAATCTAAAAACATAACAGCTTTTTAGTGAACCAATATGCTTCAATTGGCTCTCGGTAGTGAAAATAGACCATGCATTTGTTTCGGATTACACATTTCTATTATTTGATATCGGAATAAACAAGAACTGCACATATTTCCGGAAAAAAGGCCCAGATATGTTAACTATCATAATTTAAATATCGGTGATCTCAAATGTGTTTCCAATAAGAAGTTCATGTTGAAAATCTGATGACGTTAAGATGAACACCACCAACAGACTGTCAGTTTGGTGTCTCCGGATGCTACTTTGACTTGCTGATTACGGAATGCACCATAACATCATCATCAGTTATTCTTCTGATGAATTGATGTACAATTGCTAGCCGCCGCCAATAGTTATGTGTGCAAGTCCCTGTCTTGAAAGTTGCTATAGAAAACAGGACACGATCTCTCATATATGCTTTACATCGATAATACAGAAACTTATGCGACGATATTCCGTATACGTGCATACAATAATCACGTGTCAAGTCACAACAATATTGAATAGTTGTGTATGCTAAATTGTTAATTATATTAAAGTATTGCTATTGCGATATACAACGCAACGTCTCGATATTGTATTGATCTTGTCCGGATACGTCTAGATCTGATTGTTGTGGCACTTAGTCTCCCCCGTGACGCATTTCTGTCTCAGTCTTACCTCGCTGTCAAATATAATTAAGTTGAATACACCTGAACACACATAAAATGTTACTGTAACATTACGTAATGCATGTTTGTCGGATTTATTGTTACGATTATTTTACTGTTGATACAGGATCACTCGCATGGCTAAGGGCGTTGGAAAGCAGTTTATATCCAATCGTAAAAGCCGCTTTAATGAGAAAAAAACACTTTGGTGAATTTTGAATAAAAGAAGATGTGTCTCCGAAGCTTTTTAATCAAAAAACGAGATGTAGATGACACTTTGATTAGTTTCATGGTCCTGTGCCTCAAAAAGTTACATTCCTCTAGCTCTGATTGCATTAAACAATTGAATTGTAATTAAATTGAAATGTATTCTTTTATTGCAATTGAATTTGAAATTGCAGTTTAGGGGTTAATTTTTATTTAAATGTAAACGTTTCGTGAATAATTCTGGACATATTGGGACGTTTGGAACTTTTTAAAATCGGTTTAAACCCCTAAAGCTTTTCACTGACCGTTTCAATTGTGTGTGTGTTTGCTTGTGTTTTTGTTCGTCATCTCTATTCCATTTATTGTGTTTCTTTTTGTTTGGCAATTAGTTCTTTGCCATTAATAAACCACCACGTGCTACTATAAGATTTCTTACCTGCTGAAGCAGTTAAATTTCAAGTTGCATATTGGTTTAATACGAAAATATACGTAGTATAACTACATCACTTTGTTAATGATAATTAATATTTTGGTGTATATTTTACCCATTTCTTTCATTTACTCATATAATGAAGACATACATATGCAAAACAATAATTAGATAACTAGAATACCAGGTAAGTGTCGAACTCAGATAAGTTTTAATTGTCAAGGCTCGCGGTTTAGGTAACAGAGTAATTAAATGATTTATGCATTCTGGCATTGACTGAGATTATAATGATATGCATAACATTTCGAGATCCGTCTACACATTCTGAGAAATAAACGGATAATACCCATATGACCCTGCTGTTGAGTAATATTTTGATATAATAGTCGTTTTGATCCGGCAGCTATTCCTTACGTAAATCTTTCACCCTCGACCATCTTTCACTGGCCTCCCCCGCGATACGACTGCGCAATAACTAGCTTAATGTTTCCCATAAAGTTGGCATTCACCAATAAACAAGGAAAACAAAGTATATCGCGTGTTAACCGGTTAACCTTTTTCACAATACGAGCTATTTGTTTGTGATATGTATCGTTATCTGGTAACAAGATTTTAAAATAGTATTCCTTTATAAAAAAATCTCAAAAAGTCTAAATGCTGATAGCATGTTTTCAAAACTTTTCGTGTTACACTGCATCTTAAGTTATACACTTGGAGACTTTTATAACGCAACACTTTTCAAACTTGAATATCTCAGTCATGAGTTAAGATTTTGATTACAAAATTTACTAGTGGTCATTTGACTGCATTCGGTGCAAGCTAACAATGAAATAATGCATCTGTGACGATCGGACGCTTTAGCACGTGGGGTCTCCAAGTGAATATCGTTACATACAGCTTAATAATTGCATCGTATCCATTTTAAAATATATGATGTTTTGCGACTTTGGAATTTTGGTTGAATATCACTAAAAGCAAATGCGAGAGTTGGAATGCGTTTCTCTACGTATTAAATGACTTCAAGACAGAACTTCGTTTTATTCGCTGCATGACTTATGACAATATTAAGTCCCGAACAAGAAATGTCTTTCAAAGCAAAAGTGATGCACTTGACAATACTATTTAAACAGTTTCAAAAAATAAAAACGTCGTTTCATTATGTGTTTGTTTCTAGGGCAAACAAATGTTTAAATCGTATTGTCAAGTGCATCACTTATCACATAAGTGAAAAATCCTATATATATATATAACAACTATCGGTAGTCAAACCTTACAATATCCTATATATATGTATAGGACAGTACCATACTATGATCGGTTATATGCTATTATACGGATATTGTAAGGTTTAACTACCGATAGTTGTTTTTTTTTTATGTATATGACGGAACGTTTTTCTCAATGCAGGTTGATTATGAACGAAAGTGGATTCATATCCAAAGATGTTGTACGATGTTTATTATCATCTGTTTCGCTTACATAATTACATGGACATACAAAACATCATAGAAATCAATTCGATATCGTACACGAACATATTATCTAGGAGACACTACTTCGGATTTGCAGGAATGTCTACTTGTGTCAAAACTAAATATAATCACTGATACAACTGGCAAAGGTAGTTTGTAAGTTTAAAGACAACGATGTATATCGAATAAAGACATACTTTACAAATAAAATGCACTACATAACATAAATGTTAAGAAATTGTGTCTGTATTCATTATGTAATATTTATAAAACTGATTAAAAAATCTTAGTATTTTAGCTTCATATTTGATATTTAAAAAAAAGTTGTAAATGATAAAGTGTTGTCAAACGTCTCAAATACACTAACCTTCATTTTCTCATAATAAAAGAGATACAACAAATATAGAAAACTCCACTATGTTTGCACAACCCACAAAGTCATTTTTAACAAAGTACCAACAAATGTACCTGAATTGTGTTTTAGAATAAGATATAGATAAACCGGGTAGATCTTGATCTAAAATATCAAATGAAATCAATTGAAAATGTTTTTTTATAAATTTACTTATGACAGTCAGTTTATTGAGTGGTTCACAGAGTCAAATGCAATTTGACGTGTACTTGTATGTTTGAACTTATAATAAAAAGCGCTGGCAACAACTATGTGTACCGTAACATTCTTTTAGCGAGAAACATTTCTAAAAACTGGAATTTTCTGTCATAATATTTAATTGTCAAAATAGTTGTGTATACGTGGCAATTTCCCATGTAACTGCATTAAAGTAAAACGTCTTTGACAGTTGTCTGAAATGATATATTGGCAATTCGGAAATAAATTTCTGTGCGTGGTAGCACACTTATCTTTAGTTATTTCTTCCAGATCCAAATTGTCTCCGGGCTGCTTAATCAAGCCGGCTAATCAGTTTATTAATGTCTACTAGTTAAACAGAAACTTTAGCACGACCAATGAGCATTCTCTTCAGATATATTTTATTGGGTTTAATTCCCAAAGAGCATTTTAATTCGATAAAACCCATTTATGTTATACAGTTGGGACAAACACATTTTATTATGTTTATTGTTAAGTAACATACGGTATGAATAAGGTTGTTATGTGTTACAAAACAACAAAAAAATAACCACGCATACCATGTTGAATCACATATGGAACTGCACATACAAGATTTATTTTGCAAACATATTTCATACATACACGACAACGCGTGTGTGTATCCATATATCCGGTTTAACCCCTAACCATTTCCCAATGCATTGGATAGGCAATGTCAAGCCGGTGACACCCAGCTTAATGATGTTTAGCTCATAGTGAGCTTTTGCGATCACTTTATATCTATCCTTCGTTTGTGGTGCATCATCCGTCGTTCGCGGTCAACATTTACCGTGTAAACACTAAAGAGGCCAGACGTATAGCCCAATTGAATGAAACTTAGGCAGATCATTTGTACTACGAAACTCTCGGCCAAGTTGTTCCGTGAAAAAAAGAATTGCTTGGGACGAGGTAGCAGTTTTTCTTTAATTGATATAGTGAGACAATACCAGATCATTGAGGTCTCATGTGAGCGCGTTAGGTCATTTGGCCCACTTGTACTAGTATTTTGTTTGATGTATTTCTGTATTTTATGATTGTAGTTAACGGTTGCAAGAATTACTCACCTCAAACTGTTTTTTGAGTTACTATTTGTAAATCAATCCAACCAAAATTACGTCGTTATAAATCACACAACCTTATGCGATGTCGACGAAGGATGTTTTGTTATACGTTCATGTCAGTATATTTAATTTCACAAAAGGTTTGTAAAGTGTTTTCTTGTGAGCGTTTTTTTCCCAAACATTTAATTATAATCCAGTTTGTTCCATTATCAAAAACGACAATCCATTTAAAAGGCTAGGTGACCATGGCATAAGTACTTCCATGTTTACATATTCATTTTTTAAATACAGACTTCGAAATGACTTATTTATTTCTACAGACAAGATGACATAAATATTTGAAATATTTATTGTATTTTCTTCTTTAAAAACTTAAAATATTAATTCTTGAGATGCCCAAAATATTGTTTTAAAACTTAAAAAATTATTTAGATCTTCGATTATCTCAATAGGCATTCCTCTCTTTGAAGGAAATAAAAATGTCATTCAATTTTGTGGTCATCGGGTTAAAGGCCAAAGGCAGATGGGCTTGTAACATACAATTAGTTCGTTCACGATTACTTGATAACGCTTTTAATCACGGATTAATAAATGTGTATGCTGGTTCATATACATTCGTAAGTTGGTAAGTCTTGAGTAAGGGATGAACCCAATCGATTTGGAGATAAATATATCCAGGGTCAATGTCATATGAACATGCACTATTAAATGATTTATGAACCATTGGACATATGGACGACTTTGCTGCCATTCGAGGCATGCATGTTTTACAAAAGCTCAAGGTTTCATTCATAAAAAGATTTTATTTTGCAATCAATTTGAGCGGAGACGGGTTTTTAAACTGAGGAGTTTTGACTTGCTTCCAGCATCCGTGGACGGTGTTCTTGTTTAGGTTGTTAAGAAAGATGCCTAATACACGATCAGTGTGGAAACTGAATTGTACATCAGTTACAATTTGCATAACGTACGGTAATCAACAATAGAAGGTCTATTTGAGTTTCGCACACAATCAAATTAATGGAATCTGACTAGACGGCTCAGACAAAATATTTCCCCGAAATTATTAACTTATGTCCGCCTGTGATATTATATAGAACTATTAGACGAGAGTAATGCAAATGTTTTATTCCCAGAAACCATTAAACCCGAATAAACTTTTACATATAATCATATATAACTATTACGCAAGTGTAATGCAATAATCTTGTTATCCGATATATAATTCAAAAGTAAGTCCGTTAGAATATGGGCTTTTATTATTCGCAATTCTTATAATGCAGCACATCCACATTCATAATCTGTAAGTGTTCCTTCACAATTCGATTTGTTTTCTGTACTAAGGTGTTTTTATATGTACTTACAAAATCCGAAACGTTATCTTCAATCTGATGTTGTGTGTGTTGAATTCTCCGTCAAGTCAGTAGACTTACAGTTTATTAAATTGTGTACTTTTGATTTTGATGTCTTCAATTAAGATTTGTTTTCTTTTTTATTATCGTTGTCATTGAACGCTGTTTTATTGTTTCATTACGGATTTTACTCTCAATTAGTTCCCACATTTGTGAATGCATTTTATTATCTATTATGTGTTATGTCATTGATGCTTTGTTTGATTTTGTTTTGGTATTCAATATATAGTAAAATAGAATCATTTATTAAATTTAAGGTATAAACTTTATTTTCCAAAATAAATTATCAATAATTAACTGTTTACACTAGTGAGCCGTTGTATATCAAGGTGTAATGTTACATTGAGATATACGATGACATACGCTATTCCTTATAACGAAAAAGTCACGCCTGCAACATATATGTTATTTACAGTAAGAATACCATTTAAATTCATGTGTGGATTTTGAATTCTCAAAATGGCACCTAGCTCATTGGTGGCCATTAAATCAGTTAAAAGATATCTCCATTCTTAAAACAATAATTGCTAATTAAGTAATCTGGTAATGTTGGTGGAAGAGCAGTCCTTTGATACATATGCATGCTGTGATACATTTGATATACAAGACGCAAGTGCTGTTAGAGCTCAAATTTATAAATGCTTAAACGATTGACCAGCCTGATATTTTCTAATTGTGCAACCACGCTTTTAAAAAAATATTCCAAACCTTTATGAAAACAAATATATCTTGTTGCCTTTATTTATTTTGTTTATGCTATGCGGAGGAAAATAAATAATTGGCATACTATGCGAAAGAAAAAACACACAAAATCTCGTACTCCCCTTTGCACTTCGTATGAAGTGAAAACACAACTGCGCCTGTTCCAGACATTTCAGAGCACAATAGATATATGGATTAAAGATGGAAATAATGTAAACAAACAACAGCAACAAACACCGTATTAAATATTAATTTCATAAAACAACACAATTTTAAAATTATTAATTATGAAAGCGATGCGTTAGAAGTGTGATTGAGTGTAGCTTATCACCATCTGCACACCAAACACGATATTAAGGGTCATTTGTCAGTCAGTCATGTGCGATAGCAAAAAAAAGTTTACCCCAGTACAGACGACATGTCATTAGACACATTCTCCTGCGGAGATATTATCAGTTGCTCTGGTAACAAATAGTCAATGAAAAGGCGGTCCATTACAAATCAAATAATTTACTGGATGTCAAAATTAACTCTAGTTTGCATGATGTGGTTCAATAATAGTAATGCATTTATTGTATGATCACAAGATTTATTTATATTTATGGGACAAAATAAGTAATCAAATCAAGCAGTTCTCAGTATTGATTTCAGATTTTAACCATAAGACCATAATTCCGTTAATAAATCGTTTGAACTCAACCACTATTCATAGTTTAGGTCATCTCATAAAATGGGTGTCACATCGATGCGTGTTGTGGAACAAAGACGATGCTAAAGGGATTTCGTGTTCATTAACTCGACAAACACACTTTTATACTTCCAGACAGTGCATTTAGAAAATATTACTTTTGAAAAACAACACTTGTACAGATATCTTAACATGCCTTTCAAGTAGTATAAATGGATAAAGTATTCCTTGCGATAAAAATAAATTTGACGCTAACAATTTTACCCTTATACATCAATATTTTGTCACTCATTTCATAAAAAAACAAATGACAGCAATGATAAGCGATATCATATTACATGCATCAACACAAACGAATGTGCTCGCCGCAGAGTCTCCTCGACGGTAATACATTGCAATACTATATTAAAATGCGATTGGCCTTTCTGTATTGTGTGTTGTATGTAAAATAAGATGAGATATTTTTTTTAACTATACATTTAACATATCTTTGTTTATGTCGTTGTCATTCTTTTTATGTTGATGTCCTTAATTTAAAAAAAAAACATTAAGATAAAGAAATTCTGGTATACCTTATTAGTATGGTGAAAAAGGGAAAGTGTTTCAGTTGTTAAATCTAGTTTAGACATTGTGGTGGCCATTTTTAGCGCAGATTTTACAGAATCTTCGCCGTTTGCAACAGTATTCAGTCATATCATGGCGGTCAGTGAACCAACGCACACATAACCATTTCCTGGGTAAGCCGGTTAACCAGCACTAAGTGCACATACCTATGCCAGTAACTGGCAACTGGTCACGCCGAATTTCGGGTTATAATGTTATGTGTTACCTTTGTGCATTTCTCTGCAGCTACACTCTCCAATCTTCAAGCACGTGACACACAAGATTTTAAAGCCACTTGTGTTTATTGGGATATATTATACCATTCGATATATATGTTGACAAAATATTTGCTGGATCTATAATTCATGTGTTTCATTTAAAGAATTTCATCCAAATAATAACATTCTGTTTACATATTTTATATTCAGAAAATGCTGTAATTAAAACAGCAAAGTATACATCACTAGATTTACACAAAAAATGATACAAGTCATGGGCCTCGAGGCTTCACACACTTTTAAATGATTATGGTTTAAGCGACGTTTGGGAAAATCCCTTAAAATATAGCCTCAACAAATTTGTGTTATCATAAAAAAAAACAACTATGTGCGTCTGACAACATGTTATTGTATTTGTATTGGGAGAAGAACTATATAAGACAATGTCTTCCGTTCTTATCCTATTTAAACATGTTAACTGTATACATATTGTATTCACTTCAATGTAGAACTATGTGTATTGTTTGAAATAAATATGTCTAAACTAAAACCAAATCTGTGCAAATATTTAAACGCAGAACAATTGATTGTTTTCTACAGAAACTTAGAGCCGATATCAACTCCAGTGCAATATCAAACCATCTTTATATACATTTAACTGATTCGTTTGAACCAGCACTTTATCTCGATAAACTATTTAATAATACTTACCGCCGCGCCTTTTCTCGCCTCCGATTATCATCGCATGGTTTAAGGATAGAAACAGGTCGATATGGTTCTGATAGACTCCCAAGAGAGGAGAGGACATCCTTACTGTAAAACAGCCGTGATATTGAGGATGAATTCCACTTCATCATTATTTGTAATTGTTATACAGAACTACGCCGTCGCATTTTGAAAAGGTATTATAATAATAGGCCCAGTATGTTTAAATTCATCCAGCTTATCAAGACCACAAACAAATCTGAACGTTAAGGACTGTCTAAGTATATATATATATATATATTACGCAAGTAAGCATAGGACCGACTTAATGCATATGAATCAGTAACACCACCTTTTTGGTGGAGATTAATCTTGAGCGTTTTTTTGTCCAAATGTGTTGGTTAAATATAATTTCTGCTATTGAATGTCACGGATATTGTCAATTCATGTTTATTGTATGTTAAATTGTATCATGGTTGTTTGTATCTTCTTAAAAGAATGCTTAAATGTTATTTTTGAGTAGATGTTATAATTAATTGAATACATATTTTGTATTGTCGTTTTTGTTATTACCTTTATATGTTACGTAAATATACGTAAATGTTATTTTCAGTTATTCATATAATTAAGTTAATATATATTTTGTATTGTCTTTGTTGTTTGTCTCTTTGTATATGAATGGTTAAATGTTATTAATCAGCAGTTATAATACTTAACTGAATATCTATTGTTTTAGTAAAAGTTAGATTCCAAACATTAAGTTCATATCGAATATGTTGAGCACATTCTCCGTAAGTAAACCAATATCTATCTATCACACTTCCTTGACATGCTATTTAATTGAAATATGTATTATGTTTATATGGCTATGTACTGATTGTATTCGCCAATAAAAAAAGTCTGTCTGTCTGTCTATTTCTTTTAAAGTGGGTCATGAATTTGTTCCATGAACGTCTAACGTTAATAAAAAGGGAAAACGATGAAGCTGGCTTTCGATTTTTGTACATACTACTATATATTCCTTACACATGCGTATGTTAGTCATTCAAGTGTTGAACTGTTATCTACATATATAATTTTCTCCACGCTAGAATGTTTATTTATTTATATTTAATTGCAATTCAATAACTTGGTTTTTATTTACAAGATCAACGGAGTTGCAACGTCCACATACTCGATGAATTATATGTATTACTACAAGTATCAGTAAAATCCCTTTTTATTCTCAAAATGTCTGAATCCAGCAAAATAAAGAATAAATTCCACATGGTTCTAATGGATCTCAAGAAGAATAAGTAATATCTTGTGTGAAATGCCCCTATACATGAATAATATATTAATATATATTTATTGTAAGGATGTTAGAAACAATGTCTCGATTGGATAACTTATTTTTGGAAGTTTTAATTCACTTAAAAAAAAATAATAATAAGAAGGATTTTAAACATAATGTATAAAGTACACACATTGTAAATTGACTTATTATGTATTTTACATTATTCACAGATATATGTAATAAATATATTTGTAAATGTAATAAACAATAAAGACTACCAGTAAATATCGTGAAATCGCAGACTGTATCGTATTCAAATAATAAAAACGGGTTGCTATTGATATATGGGATGCCTTAAATGCTTTTCGTCATTTGAGAAGATTTGTAAAATATTTGAAATATCAAATCAATATGTTGGAATGTTATGTCATTGCTCTTGAAACAGACAATTTATATTAAAAGCCTTTCAGAGGAAAAGGCACGTTTTCATTGTGTTGTTATATATCTTGTTAGACCTTATCCATCTGTTTTCCGTCTCGGTAGTATTACAAGCGCATCTTTTTTATTAAACAGTTAGTTTTTTAAAAGGCCGGTATATTGGGGAAAACACTAGATTAGTATATGACATAATGAAATATACAGAAGATAACAACATCCCTGGAATCTTGATGACCATTCATTTTGAAAAGGCGTTCGATACCCTAGAGTTTGATTTTATTGAAAACACACTTGACTATTTCAATTTTGGAGTAACATTTAAAAATGGATTTCGCTCTTCCTCTACAACACCAAAGCATCAATTCAAATAAATGGCTTCCGTTCAGACTTCATTACAATAGAAAGAGGTTGCAGACAAGGGGACCCCATCAGCTCATACATTTGTATTCTATGTGCTAAAATCTTAGCAATTAAAATACGGCATTCTAATACAATGAAAGGAATTGAAATTGATAGCACTGAATATAAAATCTCTCAGTTTGCTGATGATACATCACTTTTTTTAGATTGCACAGAAGCTTCACTCAAAGCTACTCTTGATCTTTTAAATGACTTTGCATTGTATTCTGGATTGAAAATAAATAACGACAAAACAAATTTAATATGGATTGGCTCCAAAAATTACAGTACACAATCCATAAAAACCAAATACAAACTAGTTTGGGGTACTACTCAATTTAAAGTTCTAGGTATTCTATTTGATGTTGATGTAAATAGAATGATAGATATCAACTTCGCAAATAAAATAACTAAATTACAAAATACTATACACTTTTGGAATAGAAGAAATTAAACCGCGCTAGGGAAAATAACTGTCATTAAAACATTATTACTTCCCTACATACTCACTTATTTATCTCCTTTCCTAGCCCAGGTGAGAATATATTGAAAAATTGAAACCATGTTCCATAATTTTGTCTGGAATGGCCCTGCGAAAATCAAGCATAGTATTGCTATTCAATCTTTTGAGGAGGGAGGAATATCTATGATAGATGTAAATGCATTTGAAAAAACTATGAAACTAACATGATTAAAAAAATTGTCTTATGCACTGGAAAATGTTTTCTACTTGTTTGTTCAATATTTGATGTTAAAAACATTATGAATGTAGGAATAGATTATGCTGAGAAAATTTGTTAAGTATTAAAGAATAGTTTTTGGAAAGATGTTCTTACATGCTACATTATGTACATCAGTAAGAGAGTTGTTTGCAAATGTGAAGATATACTAAACATGCCTTTATTTTGTAATCACAATTTTAAGTAGTATAAATAATAAATCCATGTATGACAATGGAATTCGATTTGTTAAGGATATTGTAAACACCTCTGGACAATTTTTACAACAATCTATTTTAGAAAATTATATTGGCACAAAGATCAACTTCTTATTTTATGAAGGATTGATTAGAACTGTCAAGAATTTTCTCAGTCTATCTAACTTCCAAGTTATTAACAAGCCAAATACAGAATGTGCATTTATATCGTCTTACTTGAATATCATAGTTTTTTATGCAAAACCAAAACCAAAATGTTTATAAAACTTTTATTATCAATTCTGATATACCGACTTGCCAAACAAAGTGGAATACATTTTTCAATAACATTGAATAGAAAAAAGTACATAATCTCGTTTTTAATATTTCCGAAAATACTTACACTCAATGGTTTCAAACAAGAATAGTACGTAGAATCCTAGGAACTAAATCTCTTTTGTATAAAATGAACATTTTGCAGGATAACCTATGCACCTTTTGTAAAGAAAATGAAGAAACTATAAAACATCTGTTTTGGGATTGCTGTTTTACACAGAGAATTGTGAATTATGTTGTTGAATGTTTATGTGCACATAATGTGCAAAACACTCAGAAATAAGTTGTAAAACAATGATATTGGGAAGTACAAAAAGTAATATGACTGATATAAATATTCTTAGGCTAGAATTGAAAAATATATATATACCTATGTCAGAGAAAGGGGATAGTTCCATCCATACAAGGGCTAACAATGAACCTGACTATGTCTTTTATAATCCAAAACAATGTTAAGTGTCATGAAATAGAACTACAGTCTTGGACAATTGTAAGTTTGTTTGCTAACCCACTATCATAATATGAATATTATTTATCCTTTAGAAACTCCACAATGAACCATTTGAAAGATCCCAAGTACCAGTACTTAATAAACTGTCACTAGAAGCTTTTGAAACTTCCACAATGAAAATAGTTTGTGCATCTGCTTTACATAACATAACATTTGCTATTCATCTTTGTTTTTATAATTTTTTATAATGTACTTTATTTGCTTTTTTTAGATGTTTAAACATTTGTAAATGGTATAATATTGTATATGTATGTATAAATATATTATATTTTAACAATTGATTACAACATTTATTGTTTACTCATACTAACATAAACAGGTATGTACGGTATAGAGCAGGATGACCTCGACCTGCACATACATATGGACGAGAAAAATAAAGTATCATTATTAAAAAAAAACAAAAACAAAAATCTACAGAGGACCTTTAAGTGCATTAAGGACATGGGAGGTTTGCGGTGGTCAATTATTCACGCTTTTACTTCTTTGAACGGATTATAACATGAATATCTCTGATTATGTGTCTGGAGTTTTATGATTGCTATTTTCTTTGATATTGCTAAATGTAAACCTACGGTATGATAAAAATTACCATTTGTAGCACGTAGTTATATTTCTTGAAATATTTTCATTTAATTTAACCGATTTGACCTATTTGTCAAATATTCAAACATATTTAATCTTACCTGATTTGTTTTCTTTACAATTTCGTGTTTGAACGTGAAGACATATTGGGCCGTTTAGAACTTAAGCACCAATGTTTATTCCGATGAAAATGAAGAAAATCATATTTCATAGTTACATGTAGATATCACGTGTTAAAATGTAAACATCTTTCTTACAATGTGGCAACACGTGTAATTTTGTTTGCGATATGTGACTCTAACTTAATCCGTTGACAAAGGCTGGGGAGAACTAAAATATTCCTTATAAAACTAAAAATTATATCTATATACTGATAACATGTTTGCAGTATTGTGAAGAAGGCTATTATTTTGTTGTATATAGTAGCATTCGGCATCATTAATACATTTCAGGACGTTCTTAAACATGCATGCATGAGAGTTTCTTGGAAAACTAGTTCAAACTTATAGTGTATTTAAATTTAAGAAAAGACTTAGTGGTCAGTATCTGTGCGTAAGAAGTTCCTTGTTACACACATATTCCAACAATGTGTATCAGACTTCACTGTACAGAGAGATTTTTTCTGAATTATTGTCCTAACGTAAACGACGTTTCGAATGTAACACTTATCCCAGAATAAATTACTCACATATACAATTAGTAAACAATAAGCATTGGTTTTCAAATGTAAAAGCTATCACAGATAATTTAAATACGATTTAATTACAATTTACTTTAATTGCACAATGGTTGAATTTGCACGAGAGCAAAAAAAATAACAACTTTCTGAGGCACGATTAAATGAAATAAATACTCATATTTACCAAATTCCTTCTTTTTTGTTATACAAGATTTGAGAAAGCCGCATCGTAATGTACAAAAAAACGGACTATTGCTTGCCAAGGCGTTGTTATAAGGCCTTTTCAAGCGGGTATTCGAAATCCTTTTATAGAATAATGAACGTATATGCATGTTGTACAGAAGTGATTAAATCAAAATGTGTTTAAAGTTGATTGACATTTACATATGATCTGACAAAGGTTTGACGAAATCTGACTTAAACATACACACATTTAAACTTATAATGCAGCAGGAGAGAAACCGTATTAAAATATGAGGTCCTTTATTTATGGCAAGTTTTTTTTTAAATATTGATAGTCCATCATGCATGCAAGTAGAATATCTATCTATACTGTTTTGAAAATCATTCAATTCGAACAAGTGATTGTTTTAAAGACAACACTACTTGAAGTTTCAAAAACAAACTTGTTTTTAGTTTGTGATTTTTTTTTTAATGTTTTGAAATTATTCAAGTCGAACAAGTGATTGATGTAAAGACGTGGTATAATTATACGTCATTTGACCGCATTACGCAGTATCATATTTGTTCAAGAATTTGGTGCACATAGTACAAAAAAATGACAACAATACTTAAAGTTTAAAAAAAAACTGTTGCATTATTTGCAAATATAATTTGTTAAAGCATTTCCATTTAAAATGTAAAAAAAAATTCACTCATTAATCAAGAAAGGTGGCATCTTTAGTATCTCTGATTTTGCATGAAAGCCTCGCTCTGTGAAAACGGGTTTTAATGCATATGCGTTAAGTGTCGTCCAAGATTAGCCTGTGCAGTTCGCACCGGCTAATCATGGACGACAGTTCCCGCCTTACTTGATTTTCCCTAAGAAGAGACTTTTTTAAACGAAATAAACCATTAAATAGGAAAGTGTTGTCCCTGATAAGCCTGTGAGGACTGCACAGGCTTATCTGGGATAATACTTGACGCACATGCATTAAGCCCTATTTCTCCAGAGGCTCATATTATGTTTACAGTTAAATGGAGCTTAAATGCAATATCTTGATATTCGATATACCAGACGCAAAATGATTGCAATACCATTGCGATTCCATGAGGGAAATTTAAGTGTCCTTGAATTTACATAATCAACTTCTAGATTGGTATCACGTTTCAATCTGACCTTGTGTTTGTTTTGTTAATGTGTACTTTACTGTTCTAGCAATGCATTGATTTTGTGGGAAATTTTCCACGAGCAGGTTATTTGAAATCTGTTTTAATTTCAGCTTACTTTATGAGGTGTAATACATTACGGTCTTGTATATACAGGTGAGATGGGTTATAGGTAGCAACCATTTGAACAGATCAGTCACGTGTATATGACGTAGGTGTTGCATGCATCTAGCTATCAGTTGAAATCAAACCACGTGTATATGACGTTAGTGTTGTATGCATTTAGCTGCCAGTAGCAACCAAACCACGTGTATATGACGTAAGTGTTGCATGCATCTAGCTACCAGAAGCGACCAAACCACGTGTATATGACTTAAGTGTTGCATTCATCCAGCTATCATAAGCATTTTAGAGCGAGCGGACTTCCTTTTCTTCTTTGGTTGTTATTACAAGGGAAATATAAATAATTAATACAAAAGTATAGTGTTAAACTGTCAAAAACGCGTTTGGTGGTATACTATTAATCAGTTATTGTAAAAATAGAATATATAATACTGTCTGTGTTTTAGCCATCAACTAAAGTATTAAAACGCGTTAGTATTCATTTTTTAGGCTGTTAGCAAAGATGAAGAATCGGGTGCATATATTTTAACGCTATGTCCACAATGAAAAGATTAACGCGACCGAAAAAAATATTAAGATTCTAATGTGAATATGGTTTTGTTTTTAATTGATCACCTGCCTTAAATAAAGGACATCGTAATGGTGATAAGATTTAGTTTAAGCTTACGTAACTGCAGCTGCTCTTTGGTTTTTATAATTAAAGACAAACTATAGTATTTTGATCTATTGTAGTATAACAACTAATTAACAACGTTTCTGGCATTAAATCTCACATAAAATATATATTAATTTACGTACCCGCTTAGGGCCATCACTATACAATGATGAATAAATAATTGCATTGACAAAATATATTTTTCTTTGAAAAAAAAATCATGTTTTCTGCAACATTCTTTTAGCTAGACACATTTCTGACAACTGGTTTTTTCTGTCATATTTGTTTCTCACAGAAGTTGTGTACACGTCACAATTTCCTGCACATATGCATTAGAGCATAATGTCTTTGACAGTTGGCTGAAATGAGATATTAGCCATTCGGAAATAAACAAGTATGCGTGGTCGCACACTCATCTTTAGTCATTTCTTCCAGACGCAAATTGTCACTGGTCTGCTTAATCAAGCCGTCTACTCAGTTCATTAATGTCTACTAGTTAAACAGTCAATTTAGCATGGCCTGTGAGCCAGTCATTGTTGTTTGAGAAATATTATCGGTGGTTATTCCGAAAAAATGCGTTAACTTGTTGTTGATTTGACGTTGATAACATAAATTCATTTTTTAACAAAACCATTAACATTTTACAGAGGTACAAACACGCTGTAAACAAATGTTCGAATATTTGAAATCAAAAGTTGATTAATATAAATACAGGTATTAGAAGCTTCTCACACACACAAAACAATATTTCAAATATGGTGTGTGAACCCCAAAAACCTTGTATATTTCAGAAACAAGAAGACATGTATGATAGTATGGTATTTTCATTGGCATATATTTTATATACACGCATTACAAAGTTTACTAGAATTTAATTATTCACTTAAATCGGGTCGATCAGTATATTTAATTAATAAATATTTACAATGAGGGTGTTAATTATAATGTATTAGGCACTTTATTCACATGTTTAATTCAAACAATCTTAATAGAGGACAAAATATAAATTCAGTTGTTACTGTTTTCATTAAATAATGTCGGTACGAGTTCTCTCATCTATCTGTTTCTGTTTTCATCTGTAAACCCAAGTCAGCATTATGTTTGTGGCCATCACAAACAAACCAAAACGACGACTTACGAAACTCACGAAATGCATACAAACTGCATAATCAAATGTTATGTCCTGGAAATAAGGAGACATAAATCTATCATTAAATGTTGTCACCCTTTCGGTTTTCACACGCGTAGTCATTTACTATGTGTTTTGTTAAGAAGATTCGTGAATTGGTACTCAAAACGTTGATTCCGCAATTTCTTAATAAAACATGTTTATATTTCTATCGGAATTAAAATCACTTATGGATGCATAAATAAACTGTAAATGTGTATCACCTTTAACATGTCAGATGTGTCTAAAAAGCGTCCCTTTACAAGAGCAATTCTATGATATGTATAATTATTGTCATTTAATTGTTTTATTACAAAATAAATATATAGCAACCATTTATTATACACCATTTGACGCATTAAATGTCTGTTCGTGTGTTTCTGTGTGTCTGTTTGTCTGTGTGTGTGTGTGTGTGTGTGTGTGTGTGTGTGTGTGTGTGTGTGTGTGTGTGTGTGTGTGTGTGTGTGTGTGTGTGTGTGTGTGTGTGTGTGTGTGTGTGTGTGTGTGTGTGTGTGTGTGTGTGTGTGTNTGTCTGTCTGTCTGTCTGTCTGTCTGTCTGTCTGTCTGTCTGTCTGTCTGTCTGTCTGTCTGTCTGTCTGTCTGTCTGTCTGTCTGTCTGTCTGTCTGTCTGTCTGTCTGTCTGTCCTATATTTTCAACGAACATCATTGAAACGTGTAATTGATATTCTGTCATGTGGAAATTGCGCATCAGTAACAAGTTTGCACAACGTATGCAAAACAATGTTCACTGTAAGTCTATCCAAAAATTACAGACACAAACATCAAATTAATGGCATCTGACTAGACAGCTAGGACATCTTATTTCCCTGAAAAAAAGTAAACGTATGTCGGAATATAATATCATAACCTGTTATATGAAACTATATCACAAGAGTAATAAAACGATTTTGATACACAGGGCTATCATTAAAAAATATATTGTTTATGTTAATTGATGACTTTGTCTTGAAGTTTACACGTAGAACAATATGACACATTTGACAATGACATTGACCTTTATAATATAACCTTTCTGATAAGTGTGTGTAAGTAATTATCAAAAATTGTTCTTGGTTCAATGATGGGTTACAAAATGTATTATCTAGCTTCGTTGTATTTTATATTGCCTAAAATAAAGGGCCAGTAACATTACGAACGATTTCTGACAAGCGATTGTTTCTGGGTTTCAATTTTACCCTAAACTGTTCATAATTATGCCCCGCAACCATATAGCATGAAAAGGGTGATCAAAAGGATAATTATGAAGTGTAAATACAATATGGCGCATTATATATTTTGAAATCAGCTAATTGACGATATAGTATATTGTACATATGTGCACATCCCCCCCAACGGCCAGGCCTGTTAAGATAATGATGATGATGATAATGTACATCGTATGTAATCACTGTCGTTTGGCTTGCATGCATATGATTGGCGATTCCTTAATTATCAATCATTAGTCTGTGCGTGATTCTTTAGTATGTACGATTTTACCTACGATCAATCAAATGGAAGTTATGCTTGAGGAAAATGAGAAGCCTCTTTATTTTGAGATCGACCAGTCAGAGGTAAGGGTCACTGCAGTAACCGTAGCAGGAGAAGCAGCAGAATAAGCAGTAGCAGAAGCAGTAGCTGCTGTAACAGCAGTAGCAGCAGTAGCAGTAGCAGCAGTAGCAGCAGTAGCGGCAGTAGTAGTTACAGGAGCAGCAGTATCAGTCGTGCCTACTTGTCTATATGAGACCAAGAAATAACGGATAATGTTACAGTCAGTTATGTGATAAAGACTACATGTACCTAGTAACGCCTCATTGGTATTAAAGACGACAGGTCATAATAAACATTCTCAGGAGAGGGACATACACTCAGCAGATCTGGTAACAAATAATCGATATCGCTTTGTCTATCTTCATGTAATGCACTATAAAGGAAGCATGTTATGTCTATTTGTTTTTGGTTTTGTTAAGCATCACTAACTAAAGAGAAGTAATGTTTAATCGTCACTTATGGATTGTTTAATCTGGGTGACTTTTTGACTTTTAAATGTGTTCTTGCCTTTGGACACAATGGGGGATGCAATAATGGTGATCATATTAATTTATATGTTGTATTTGTTGTCCTGTATGTATGTAGGCAACTGGTCAAATGCCTTCAAAAACAGCTGGTGTTAACAGGATTTGCTGTCCTGCTAATGTTTCTGCAAAGTGAGTTGTACTATATTCACTGAGGAGGTAATTAACTTCCTCGGAAAATGATAGATAATGTTGTAATCTATTTAGGCGGTTATTCACCTACTGTTATGTCAAATCTAATTTTCCGATACAGCGATACTCATATACAATATGCACCTTTCGTTCATTTGTAACACCCAACGTGTGAAACGAATAGCAAAAAAAAAACGAAATATCTTTAAAAACGATATTCGACGTTTATTGTTAAATAATGGTTGACGCCGGACATTTATAAATAATTAGGTTATTGCGTGTGTACCACTTGTTTTTATTTGTTCCGCCTTATAACAATTATGATATTTAATTCATTGCATATATACACTTTTTATACAGTTAAAACTACAATTAATTATAGTCCATGACTCGTTACGGCACTTATCTGTTTATGTAATTCAGGTTTGTATACAAACATATATTCGTCACATACATGTTAACATGTGAATATGAACGACACACGATGGTTCTCATGTAATTATACTTTTTTCCTGTAAAAAAAACATCACAAACTATACTATACTAGTAGTTTGTATTTTACTTTGATTACATATGTCATTTACCTTGAAAACTTGACTGCCCTATCAGCACACACTTGCGTGTAGCGATCGCCTCATTTGGCTTATAACTTCGATTTACTAGAAAGACATATTAACCGAGTAGTGACTCTGCCATGCTACGTTTGTATAGGTCCGTTAAGATATGCAAAGAAAACTATTAATTGTAAGCACTGAAGTGCCATTCTTCCCCTACCAAATGTGTTTTTTTTTTTGTATTATTTTTCGATGTTAAGCAATAGTGCAGTCGTATGAGGGCAGTCAGTTAAAATACTCATACATTCCCTTGGTAAGCTGATTAACCTGTAACCTCGCGTACTCGTCCCAGTAACTGACAATCACCCTACTTGAATCGGTGGTAGGGGGAGAGTGGCAGCAGAAAAAATGTCATGACCATGCGGAGGCTTGTCCGTAGCTACGCTCCTTATATGGCATTATATTTTCCCATGTCGCGAATCATGTAACGCCGTTTAAAGCTCGGATAAACGGGAAACAAGCTTAGTGAACCTAACAATAAGCTAACCTTAATTGCACAAAAACTCGATTAAATATAAATTAAGAATTACTCTTGTTAACATGTCTTATATAAAGTGTATTCAGTTCCTGAGTATTTCGCAGTATTTCGGTTAACTGGTTAACTTGTCCATAGACTTAGTATGATTCCCTTATAATATATTTTCTTCTTCTTCATTTGTGACATAATGCAATGTTTAAGCAACAATTTGATTTGTCTTTACGCGACGCTGAATTTAAATATCTTTACACATTCAATAATCGAATAAAACATTGAGCAAAAACACGCACGTGCAAAATATCGCACGCATTGCCTCTAAACAACCCATCTTGGCAACACTGGCACATTGCCAATCAAGTTATTTAATTGATTCAAACAAAACACAAGAGGCAATAACACCCGGTTTATTTTTGATGCCGCAAGTTGCAGCATTTGTTATTTAGACAGTGAATCGATGTGCAAATGGGGTCATTCTTCTACAATCAAGAAAGACGATTTCTTCATTGAAGTTCTTTGTGCGTATGTGGTTAGATATGTTCTGTTTATGGATGTGGATCTTTCCTACAAACTGGCTAAATGTCTTTTCCGTGTTATTTGGATATTTAAGACAAATCGTTTCTGTCAGGTTATGTTGCTCAATGTTGGCCTATTTCGATATGATCACAATATAATAAGATAAATTATAACATGACACGTACATATATTAACGGGAATTGTTCACAGAGGTTCGATTTCTTTGAATAATGTCATTTAATATGTATACTAACAAATATATCATGTTTCGAAAAGTCTTAACTAGTATTTATAGACAGAACAAGATTGGCAGCAAGGCAAGTGTAATAAAGACAGACATACAGTATATTCAGACGTATGTTCATGCTTCAATATAAACATAATTTTCTGTTACGTTACAAGGTATGACAACATAACATTACATAAAATAAAATAATCATTTAAGAATACAAATACAAATAATACAATCGATGGCAAGAACACTTATTTTCTACCAGGCGGCACTGAAATTTATTAACAGTATTATTAAGAATCGGATTTCTGATAACAAAAACTTCATTGATATATTAAGATATACCCATGCATCGTGAATCCTGGAAACATCAACAACCAACTAACTGCCTCGCCTCACAGCAGCACTACAAAGCATAAAGTGCTTTAAACTTGTACTCCCGTCCATCTCTTCACACTGCGGAAAACACGATAATGATGAGGCAGACAAAATGGCAAAACTGGGAGCGAAGTAAGACCAAGTGGAGATCACAGACTGTCTAGAACAAATGAACACCATCGTCAAGTGGCTGTTAAGAACTTAAAAACACAAAAAGCAGCCACCATTACCTGTCCAGGCTATGACAGATTGTAATCTTCTGGCTGCGAACAGAGCACAATAGACGAAAGATTGATTGAGAAGCACACAGATATGATGGTGCACCAGGAATCTGACTTTCTGCTGGGATTTTAATTTTCTGGCACGAGTCGTGCTTTGGGAAACCGGGGCTTAATCCATGTGCGTTAAGTGTCGTCCTATGTTCGCATAGGGTAATTAAGGATGAAACGTTCCGCCTAAATTGAAGTTTCATTAATGAGAGACTTCCTTTTAACGAAAAATACCATAACAGCGTAAAGTATCGTCTCTGATTGGCCTATGCGGGTCTGGGGCGATACTTTACGCACATGCATTAATTCCCGTTTTCCCTGAGCGAGGCTAATATTAATTCAAAATTGAACGTGTATCGATTTATTTATTTTTTCTTAATACATATACTAGCAAATCACAGGAAGATGCGAATTTGGACTTGACATATTTTTTCATGAAAAATCGGTTCTAAGTTATTTAATTCAATCAAAACAAAACAGAACTACACAAATATTTAAAGCAAAAATGAGTAAATAAAGTGATAAAAGTGAATAGTGTTAACAATATTTGAATCTTAAAAAAAATTAATGTTAAATTTTACATAGAACATCACGGCAATACCAATATATTATATGCACTAATTTATTGTGTTAGTACGTTTCCAATTGACGACTTCTATATGTGTTTAGATAATTGACATATTCTGTGTATGTTGAACAAATATATTCTACAAACGATAAGATAAATTTAATTGGGATGAATACATACGTATTTGGTTATTAATAATGATTGACTTAAATAAATTATTGACATTAACTGACGATATTGGCTTGCTTTCTATTATAGAGATCTCCATTGATTAACAGGTATCACGTCATAGTTATCATCTTTTCTCAGTACAGAACAAATATTACGCTTCATAAAACACGTATATGTTTAATATAAGTCGGTTCCGGAAACGTATTGTGTGTGTCTGTATATGCGAGTTTAAGTCTATTGTGAAAGGACTTGAATATCTGCTTACTTAAGTGAGAGTTCCACAAACTTGGTATGCCACCAAAATGTAAAATAATCACTGAATATTTTACTTGTACTGTCTGTCCATTTAACTAATTATGTCTGCTACTATTGCCATGTCGATGGCTTTATCAATTTTGATGATACATTTTGACTTATATCGTTTATAACAATTTTATCTGTAAATATTTATATTGTGATGAACCGTGTGGGTAAACACTTTTTGACTTGTGCAGTCGAAGTTTAAGTGCGTTCATATGTGTGTGTATAATAATTTTGTTTATTGAATTTGTCTTTCACAAAAGAAGACATATGTTTATTAAGTATATCAATTGGAATAAATTAAAAATTGTCTCGTGATAATTATGTATTCATTGTTTACTGGTAAATGAAAACAATTGATATATTGTGTTGCTTAAGATTGCCAATTTTAAGTGCAAGTCGGCCGTAATTTTTCAAGAATTTAATTACTATATAAAGTTTACATTAAGATATTTATCTCGTACATGGTAAAAGCATGTGCGACAATCATGATGAATTATAAGGCTCTTTGGTATAGAACAAACCATGCCCCACTTTGCATACGTCGCTTTGTTTTTTAAAGGTTCGAAATAAATAAAAACTGCTCTGATAATGACCAAACAATTGTAAACGAAATACTTTATTACAATGTTTGTTAGACAAACATGCCATAAGATGAATGTGATTCAGTGTTTACAGCGCTCGGTCTAGATTGAGAGGAGCGAACGCTGACGGCCAGCTGAGAACTATCAATTATGCCGCGGAGTCTTTTCAGGATATCTAGACATTAATTGACAATTATGAGCTAACGTACCAACAAATCTGAAAGCATATCAAATGATAATCACGAGTTATTATTTTAATGGATAAACTGTTAATGCATTTTATGGTTGTGACATACAATAGTCTTCGGTATAGCTCAGTTAACACTTGATACAACATCAATCGAACTCTTTTTTTTTCTTAACAATAGTAGCATCTTTTAAAAATATAGTCCAACTTTGGAAAAGTACCAGTGTAGTGTTTAAGCTACCCGAATATCACACAAAACGTCATTGAATAACAATAATGAAAATTGCCGCTCTCTGGGAAAACTAGGTGTGTTGCATGTGCGTTAAGTATCCGGCTATTCTGGGATGACACTTTCCGCTTTATGGAATTTTCGTTTAAAGAATGTCTCTTCTAAACGGAAATCAAGTATAGGATGTCGTTCCTGTTTGGCCTGTGCGATTGCAAAGGGTAGGCTTGAGATACTCTGGCCGCATATGGCAAAAGGCTCATTTTCGCATAACGCGACTCAAACTGCGTATTGTGTAGTATTGCACTTTTATGGATCTCCTCATAAACTCGCTATTACTGATGCTGATAAACGTATCGACAATCAAAACATGCCATCGTTTAAGTCTGGTCCTTCACGGTTTGATAGTTTTATTGCATTTTCCGTTTAACGTTAATCATCATAAAATGATAAAAACATTCATGTTTATTGGCCGGGATGCAACAGTTATTTCCCCACAGTACCATTTAATAGAGGACCACAGTTGCCTGCATTCCACAACTTATTAGCATTCTAATTTAACTGTATTGAAGTAACATGTATTCATTGTTCAAATAATATGACCTTTATGAACGTAACCAAGAGCCTATTGTACGAAAACGCATTCCTTTCATGCTTTTTATCGTGACGTTTTTTTTTTATCGATAAGGAGGTTCGATATAATTAATTGTGAGATAAATATGTGTGCATTTAATGCCAGTTTATTTTGATGTACAACAGCTATTTAGTGTCGTTATGTCTTGTTTGTTCAATAAAACGCACTAAACTATAAAAAAAGAATTAAGATCATAAGTCTTTACTGGTGGAAACAGTCTGTTGAAATAGTGACGTTCACTTAAACGATTTAATGCGCATTGTTTCAGATTTAATATTTACAAACTAAAATGGCGTGTGTTTACGTTCAAC
This sequence comes from Dreissena rostriformis, assembly GCA_007657795.1. NCBI lineage: Eukaryota > Metazoa > Mollusca > Bivalvia > Myida > Dreissenidae > Dreissena > Dreissena rostriformis. The sequence goes on from VMBQ01000205.1 coordinate 48,412, forward strand.
GGGGTTTTATTGTCTTTTACAGAACTACCCAACGCTTGGTTTTAGAAAAACATAATTGTATAATTTGTTTGAGTGATATTTGCAAGGACATTTATATATGATTCATGTTTTTAAATTTAATATGTTAAACTTCACCACATAGATAATTATGATTGGATTGCGAAGTGTCAATCACTTTCATGTTGTAAACGTTCAGCGACGGACGCGAACAAGATGAATTGCACATACATAAAATACTTCACCGTGAACGGCGACGCGATTCCACACACGGACGCAATTTTACGTAAGTTTTGTATGCATACTCACACAGACAAATAAAAAAAAAACTGGACTTGCTTTTGGAAGGTCAATTGAATGCATTAGTTTTGTATGTTAACATACTATGGTAACGTCGCAGGAAAAACAAAAATGTTACTAGAACCTTTGCGATAGTCAATCGAAGCTCAAACTTCGAATGTATATGATACGACATAAAAAAAACTACATACATTTTAAATTTATTTTTGAAAAAAAAAATGCCTATGCATCGGAACTTTATTATGAAGTCGATAATACATATGATATTTTTGGAAATATGAAGTGGAATCAATAATTTACTGACGTATTATACTCATTGATAACGCCAGAATGAGCCCAAACCTGAACACGGTATTGTATTATCCGTGTGTATGTATAGTGCGCATCGCAAAAACACGTATCAAATTATATTACAAATAGTTATCATATAATGTTAGAATCAGATTATCGGGATTTGCTGGTAAATAAACGACTGTTCGTCGTTCTTTTTTGTAGCGTTTTATCAACTCGGGCTAATGTCGTTGTAGTTTAAATCTACCAATCATTGTTCCATCGATTATTGACCAATAAAAACAGTAACTCGAAATTATTTCTTTACGTGTATATGTCTAATGGTAGTCCTTCCGCTGCAGTGACCATGAAACGGTCCACATGGTTTCCACTGTCCAGCCTGGTCATCCTCCTCATCGCCGCTACCATTTGCTTTGTGGGCCATTGTGAATCCGACAAGAAGATCCTCACCTTTGTGAGTGGAATACTCTTTGTGCTAGCAGGTAAGGGGCAAAGTTTTGTTTTCGTGTTTATCTTACCTGAAAACGACGTGCTCATGGTGAGCTAGTGTTATCACTCATGTCCGGTGTCGTTCGTCGTCAGCTTTAACCTCGTTACCACTATAGAGGCAATATATTTTAATCCAATCTTGATTTAAATTGGTAAGAATTTTAACCCTGAAAATATCTATAACCAGTTTGAATTTCAGTCACTTGCGTTCAAAAACTAGGTCACCAGATTAAATCTTTGAAACCACTCTAGTGGCCACAATTATGACTTTACCATGATTACTTGTTTCGATTGTTTATTTTGACAATTTTTATCCGAGTCAAGTGTTTCCAAAACCTTGGTCACATGGTAAAATCTAACAAAACCCATATTACCACCAATAGAGGCCACATTTATGACAACATTTATGTTTATCTTGCCATATCTAATCAGAATTTGAATATGGTCAAGGGTGTTCAAACACTAGGTCACCAGGTAAGTTTTTATATAAAAAATGTTAGCACTCAGAAAGTCTCTTAAGGACACATTATGACTCATTCTTGATGAAACTTCGTTAGCATGTTTCTCTTGACAATATCTAAAAGCAGTTTCTTTAAGAACTAATTCTGTTCAATATGAAACTCTGCCCTCAGACTATACACACTGATATAGAACACAATGCAGACCAGAGCACAATTCAGAACATAAGTTTGTCGCAAGTAAAAGTGATTTATTTTGTTAACATCTAGAAGATCGAAAGTAAAAACAAAGAATTCATTTGACTACACGTAAAGACATCGATATACAATCTTTCTAATAAAAATGAAACATCTGCGAATGACTGTAAATATGGCATCATTATTATGCACCACAGCATCAAAATCTCCTTCTGCAACTTTCGTCACCTTCATGCTGATTCATATGGTATAACCTTACCCCTGTGTATAACACTCGTGCGTTAACAAGCATATTGCATACTAATTATAAATTCGTAGCCACTCAGATTTCCCCGAATAAACTTTATTCCTTGGAAAACATTCCATATTGAAAACTGCCACCAGACCATTTCAAACTATGTACTTACACAGGAGTAGTTTTTCTTAAGTGGTCGATGTTTGTAGCTGAATACAAGCTGTTTTAGGCAGTACGTCTCGACCACCGTTGTCGAGAGAATATTTCTTANGTGTGATGATTCTGATAACAAAACTATTGGGTTGTGATAATAGCATCGGTGTTGCCATAAATATATTCTCGGTTAATTAAACTGCCGCAACACCCCTTAAATAAATTTTGTTTATTGATAGGTGTAGAACTTAAAGAAACAAAGGGCAATCACAGTTATTTAAGAAAGTGTAGCGTTATGGTTCTTGTGCATTGAACTTCTCCTCATTGATAGCTATACATCCATGAAGTTTCATAATGAAATCTTGTAGTATCTCGGATAAAGTCCTGAAAATGTTCATCGTACGAAAATAACAAAGGGAAATAACTCTTATCACAAAATGTATAGGGTTCATGTGAACCGCACTTCTCTTGATAAATATCTATACACCCATGAAGTTTCAAGTTGAAATTGTGTATCGTATCTGTGATATAGCACTGAAAAGTTACATCATACAAAACAACAAATGGCAATAGCTGGTATTTAAGAAAATGTAGGGCTATGGTTCTTGTGCATGGCACTTCTTCTCATTGATAATATATATATATATATATATATATATATATATATATATATTTGCGCACCCATGAAGTTTCATGTTGAAATCTTATATAGTTTCTGAGATACAGCGCCAACAAGTTTGTGACAGACGTACTGACTGACGCGGACCTGACCCTTTGGCGGGGGATGACAAGGAATGCTGCTGCACTTTGGTTTAAGCATGTGTTTTATATTGGATTTATCTGTACTACGCAACATCTCGATATTGTATTGATCTCTTAGGCCTCTGTCAACAAAGATCTGTCTGCTTTGACGCCCAGCTTCTCTCGTAAAACATTCCTGTCTCGCATGTATCACACTGCCGATTGTAATTCAGCTGAATGCACCTTAACACACATTTAAATGTCACTGAAATTATGCATACCATATGTTTGTTGGATTATTTATTAAAGAAGTGTAACATGTTTAATGCAGTTTCACTTATCTTCATACGGTGTTGGAGATGTAATAATATACACACACAATTTTAGCGTATAATTGCTTACCTTAAATGTCACATGAGCATTTTACCTTCGCTGCAAAGGAGACGAATGGCTGTTCGTTGCCGTCAAATGAAATGCTCTCTTTGAGATATGGCATCGACGAAATTTATGAAGTGCAACAAAATACCATGATGTGGGTACAGTGTGGTCCAATTGTGCGTGTAATCTGTAACGGTATTCACTAGCATGTGTTTCCGTAGTATCGGCCCTCGTCATGAAAACCACTTATTTTTTAAGAGAAAATATTTAAAAACACACAGGTTTTACTGGTAAATTTATAGTAAAAGGTGTTTTCTTGGATATAAAAACAAAAACTGCATTAAAATCGGCATCGTTTTGACAAAATACTGGCTAGACTTAGCTCCCTGTAGTTATCTGTACATGTACAATCTTTCTGATAATATCAGCCCTCCCGATTGGTCGCTAAGGTATGTTACTATGCGCGTGTTCTTGTTTTATAAAAAGTTTCTTAATGGACATAATAAATTAATTTAAATAATCATAGCATCAGTCTGGATTAAACATGCCCTACTTTCTAATGAAAACCAGAATTCACGAGAATGATCGTTGTTATAGTTATTAATAAACAGCAAACACATTAAAACTTTTAAAAAATTGAAAAATATTAACTGTCCAGCAATTTTTGAGGTGTTATTTTCAAGTGGACTCGTCACGATACAATGAGGAAGGCTGATACTATGATAATAAGGTAACTTCAATATCTTTCAACTAAAACAAAATTAGTACAGTAACGGTAGAAAGTATGTCACAAATTACGGTTGCTGACTTTTCATGCAAACATTTTTTTTCTTTATTTCTCGTGTGTAATGTAAATTTATAGGATATAATTGTGATCTTAATAGCGATGAATGCATTTCATTATAATTTACGAACCTAAATTCAAACCATGGAATATGTGAAGCTCGTATTACGCAGAAAGCACAATGAAAAGAAAAACTAAAATTGTTCTCACTTTTTATTCTCTAAAATGATCGAAGTTTCATTTATTGGATTCGAATTAATAGTTAACCGAAACATATTGGTCATTGACATAAATACTTCAATAAATAAGACATTCTATCAGCATCAGTATTATATAAATTTATTATTTAAACAAATACACCATTCAAATATTATATAACCGTATATTAAAATTATAAGATGGTGGTAGCTTACCAACATCGTACGACTTTGTTCTCCGCAGAGTGGATTGTCGCCAGCGATAAATTGTACTATCGACGTAACAAATGACCAATCGCATCTTTAGACGACCGGACCTCATCATGTTTGTCAACTCGCGATTTCCAGGCTATGGGATATTGAATATGTCCCAACCCTTTCATAAATACATAATCAAAACTTCAAAGTCGAACCATGACACACAGAACGGAAGGGTCTTCTCACATACAGCCGTACCTGTTACGTCATGTTATACAACCAGTCTCGTAAGTGGGGTGACTCGCATAGAAATGACTATACACTCAACAGATTATATAATTAGTCGCTTTTTAGTTTTTATGTTCAAAACTAGGTAATACATTTTGGCTTCTTAAGTGGTCATATTTATTTCCTAAAATTTGATCTAGTGATCTATTTTGACCTCCTTAACCCAGATTCTAGCTTGGCATCGATATTGTCAAAATAAATAGTCTTACCAAGTTTCTTCGAGAATTTTTATAAATGTGGCATCTAGAGATATTAAGAAGTACACAATGACGTTAACACGATTTTTCTATGATTTGACCACGTGACATAGTTTTTGACCCCATTTGACGCAAATTCGAACTAGGATGTGACTGAAACAAGTGAAATTTCCTTGCTGAGGCTTGTTTTCAGTATTCCCAAGCAAGTTTGTTTAAGAATTCGATTCAGACGTCTGAATATTAAATTTATGCAATTTGTGACTTCTAAATTCAAGGATTTAGTCGAATTACGACGAAGGAACTTGCGTGACGTATGGTATTTTTTTCTATTAAAATTACATCAATCAATTGTTAACATAAATTTTGCTTTGATACTATGTTGCTTCGAGTTTGCTTATATGCATTTTATTTTTCATCTTATCTAGTGACCAATTAGAAACGTTGTTAAGTGTATTTACATACGTGGCCATGTCATGAACATGGCATATACAATTGTGAAATAGTGGATGGCTATTTTGTAGTTTAACCATACAACTTAGGTTTTTATTAAAGTATTGAAGTAAACATACCACATCAGTATTAATACAAATAATAAATATTAACTGGTTTCAAAAATGAAACACATTGACACTGATTTGATCATGGTATTTCGGCAGTTAGAAACACAATATTGAACTAATTGCGTTAGTTACAAATTAAAAGCCGATGCGGAAAACGCCTATAGAAATAGCCGTCATCTTTTGAACCGTCAAAATACTAAAAATGCCTGTGTCTGTATGAAATTGAGAGAACATGTAGAATTGGATGCTATCAACGAAAGCAATTTTTACATGGATGTTACATTCAACAGAATAACTATTGTGTCAGTTAACTATCAAAATACTTCAGTTCTTGAAGTTATTTATCCCACACCTCGATGGTTTTATAAACGGAAACACTGGGTGTCGGACAAACTTGTGCTCTTCATGCATTCTATGCGTACTAGCCTTCACCCAGCACTTACATATACGGACTAAAACAAATATCGTCAGTAAATGTTATTTAACGTTCTTTTAAATCAATACTTGATGGAAGTAATTCAATAATTATTTAATATAAATACATCAATAAATTTATACATTTCAAGTCAATGTACAGTTTAAGAATAATAGCGATGTATCATCAGTCCAATACAGCGTTTCGTGCAGACAAAAACAACTCACGTTAATAGTTTTTTCCCTGTCATACATGTTTTCTCTCGGTGTCCTATATACACAGGCAAGTTGGAATGATCTACTGAGTTGGGGAAGCAAACATCCAGGAGTTGCATTTTGAATTGTTGTCGCGTTTGGGATGTGGGTATGTATTGCATTTTAATTGACAGACACAACATTCAAAACAATAAAGTTATAATTATATAACAGAGTTATTGTCTTGGGTAGAATATACGAAATCGATCAGTTGTACGACGTATTCTCAATCTAGCACGTAGATGTATTGCGAAAGTTGTAGGTAATTATTGGCTTCAAGAAACGTTGTAAACATAATGATGTAGTACCATTTGTTTCTCTGTTGCAAACACAACGAAAATGCAAGCTCGAAAATGATAAACAAATGATTTGGGAATGTATGGTAAGGCTTTAACTTTATCGATTGAAACATGCATCTTATTCTTTACTGTTGACTTTAAAGTCGATTGTTGAAATTATAAATACGTGATTTGTTTAACAATGACGTTTGTTAATACGTTCAGGTACTATGCCATGTGTGTGTGGTAATTGTGTGTACTGTTTGCATGTTTACTCGTCAAAACACTCTTGATATTATCCTTCAGTCATCAACACATTTTAAACTTCTGACCCATATCGTTTGTTGTTTACTCATTAACGATTATCCTACAAACATAGTTCTCAGTGCCCGCGACTTACGAATGATTTAACATTGCATATAAGCAGTATAATCTCGATTATGGGCGGGGCTACAATTGTGTTATCGGTCATGGACATACTAATTTTGAAAATGGGCTGAGTTCATAAGAGTTATCGGTCAGGGGTATAATAACATTTAAAATGGGTCAGCGTCTCCCATGTAATTGTGCATTAGTGCCATAATAAAAATACGATATTAGGTAAGTGTCTTTTTGTTATTGACTTTATCCGAATCGTCTCCGAAAGGCTTACATGACTCGGCAAGTCTCAACGTGTAACTGGTCAGATGTTTTGAAGAACAGCAGCCTCCTATACTATTAACCCATTTATGCCTAGTGGACTCTCCCATCCTTCTAAATTGGATCATGTTTCCGAAATTAGGGATGTCTAGTATATTTATCTCTATATTTAGAATATTTCTTACAGAAATTCCTTTAAGCAAACAGCGAAGACCCTGATGAGACGCCGCATCATGCGGCGTCTCATCTGGGTGTACGCTGTTTGCCAAGGCCATTTTTCTAGACGCTAGGCATAAATGAGTTAATATTCCCATTTTCTCGTTCAAGCGTAATACTCAAAACATTTCAATACTTGCATTCTAGAAGAAAACTCAACATAAACATACGACATAAGTTGACTTTTCGAAAAAAAATTATACGACACACTAACACATGTTTGTTCCTTCACATAATGTTATTTTCGTTCGGAAAAAAAATCATTAAATATTTGAACAATGGTTCATATGGGTGTTTATTTTTCTTTTATTTTAACTTTGCCCGTTATGCTTTAGTCTCAATGGCAATGTTAAAATAGAAACAAATACAATATCATTTAAATCATATATACTCGTATGTAAAAGTGCTATCATTGGCATTTTGTTTGTTTTGTGTATATATATGTATCTTGAAAATTAACAGCTTTTTCTAGTGAACTAAAATGTTTCAATAGCCACTCGGTAGTGAAATAAACAATGTCACATGTTTTACAAAATATATGTTTCCAATTAGAAGTAAATGTTGAACGTGACGTGATAACGTCGAGATGAACGAAATCAACAGACTGTCAGTTTGGTGTCTCCGGATGCTACTTTGACTTGCAGATTAAGGAATGCATCATTACATCATCATCAGTTATTCTTCTGATGAATTGATGTTCAATTGCTATCCGCCGCCAGTATTGAGTTATGCATGCTCATGTGGGAATTTGAAAGTTGCTATAGATGGCAGGACAATATCTTTCATTTATTCTTAACATCGATCATACACAAACTTATGGGACGAAATTCCATATACATGCATATAATAATCACGGGTCAAGTCACTACAGATTGCATATTTGTGTAAGCTATATTGTACTATATTGAATTATTGCAAGTGTGATATACAACGCAATGTCTCGATATTGTATTGATCTCGTTGGGAGCTATCAACAGAGATCTGATTGCTGTGACATTCAGTCTCCCCCATGACGCATTTCTGTCACACTCGTATCTCGCCGTCAAATATAATTCAGCTGAATATACATGAACATACATTAGAATGTCACTGAAACATTACATAATGTATGTTTGTCGGATTTATTGTTACGATTTTACTGTTAATACAGTATCACTCGTCTGGCTAAAAGTTTTTGAAAAGCAGTTTGTATCCAATCGTAAAAAGCCGCTTTAATGAACAAAAATTGGTGTGTTTCGACTAAAAGATGATTTGTCTCCAAAGCTTTTAAATGAAAAAAGAGATGAAGTTGATACTTTGATTAGTTACATTTCCATGTGTCTTAAAAAAGTCACATTTCTGAAGCTTTGTTTGTCATTTAACAATTGAATAGCTGAATTCTCATTGAATTGAAATGTATGGTTTTTTATTGCTGTTGACTTTGAATTTGGTGTTCAGATGTTATATTTTATTTGCAAGTGAATGTTTTGTAAATAATTCTGGACCAATTGCCACTTTTGAATCTTTTTTAAAATCGGTTTAAACCACTAACACTTTGCATTGACCGTTCCAATGCGGTGACCCGAGTTTTATTCATGTGTGTGTGGTGTGTGGGTGTTTGCTTGTGTTTGTGTGCTATGTCTTTTACATGTGTTTTGTATCATATTGTTTGGCAATTAGTCCCTTGTCATAAAGAAACGACCACGTGCTATTAAGAGATTGATCTCCTGCTGGAGCAGTTGAAGTTTCACGTTGCATATTGGTTATATACAGAAAACACGCGCAGTATAACGACGTCACTTTGTTAATGATCTGTTTAGTGTTTTAGTGTTAATTTTATTCATTTCTTCCATTTACTCTAATAATGAAGACATAAAAATGAAAAACAATAATGGGATAAATAGAATACCAGGTAAGTATAGAACAACGATAAGTTTTATTTTCCAAGGATCACCTTTAAGGTTTGCTAAGCCTTATTAAATAAATCTGTACTCAATAAAATCTAGTATGCTCTATCTCCGTTTGACACTCAACATATCATTATAATTTTTACTTGACCGTTGTAACCTTCAATTGACGTTAATTCCTTTAACCGAGTAATGAAATGTATTATGCATTCTGACATTGACTGAGATTATAATGATATGCATAACATTTCGAGATCCGTCTACAAATTCTGAGGAATCAACGGAAAATACCCATATGACCCTGCTGTGAAGTAAGATGTTGATATAATAGTCCGTCTGGCTCGTATTGATCCGGTTGCTATTCCTTCCGTAAATATTTCACCCTCGACCACCAGCTTCCCCGCGTTACGACTGCGCAATAAAACACTAGAGATGCGTACAAACATTAGCTTAATGTTTCCCCAATAAAGTTGGCATTCCACATTAAAAAAGGAAAACAATGGGAAACAAAAGCTCCAATCATTGCGACTTATATTTCGACACTGACAGCTTTATAACGCTTAAAAAGCGTAGCCATTTGCATTCATATATACAAATCCGATTATTGACAGCTGCTAATAATTGATCTGTCATTTAACATACGCGCTAAGCGGTTGATATAGTTTCCTTAGAGCCCTTGTTTAATCCTTCTTCATATGACCTCACCCCCCCCCCAAAAAAGGGACATTTTGCCTTTTTTACCTATATGAGCATCGCTCTGTGAAAACAGGCTAATCAGGGACGACACTTTCCGCCTTAAGTGGATTTTCGTCAAGAAGAGTCTTCCTTGAAACGAAATGTTTTATTATTTTTATCACACATGATCGATATAGTAAATTTCCTAAAATTCTTGTAATATATTGTGTCGTCCTGTGGGACATATCAATATTTGTGTCGTGTTCTGAGAAAACTGGGCAAAATGCTTGTGCGTAAATTGTCATCTTAGATTAGCCTGTGCAGTCCGCACAGGCTTATCAGGGACGACAATTTCCGCTTTTATGGACTTTTTCGTTTAAATGATGTCTCTTCTTAGCGAAAATCCAGTTTAGGCGGAAAGTGTCGTCCCGGATTAGCCTGTGCGGACTGCACAGGCTCATCTGGGATGACACTGCACGCACAAGCATTTTGCCCAGTTTTCTCAGAACACGCCATATATGGTTTCTGCCGACAGAAAGACTCCTCATGTCTATGCGGATTGTAAAATCCTGATAAATGTACGTCGATCAAAATGTATGTTAAGGGTCTTAAGGGTCACGCGTTGTATAAATGTCACTAATGAGGGTTTCCAATCTATTCCATATGGTTGATAATACCAATGTTTAATACAATAACATATATCTAATACGGAACAATAATGAAACCTAAGTACCGAGGTTTCATTATTGTTTCATATTCGATATATTTGATTGTAGTGTACTACCATTCGCCCAGTATTGATCCCGAGAGAATGTGTCAACAAAGTTTTGTCAACAGAAACTTGTCTTCTGTGACAACATGTCTCCCATGAGACGCATTCCAGACGCCTTCAGAGCAGCGAGCAACGTCTTACATGGTAGTGTCAAGTATAGTTGAGCTGAGTGCACCTTATACGTTTATTTGTGTCGTATTCTGCGAAAACTGGGCATAATGCATGTGCGTAAATTGTCATCCCATATTAGCCTGTGCAGTCCGCACAGGCTAATCAGGGACGACAATTTCCGCTTTATAGAATTTTTGTTTAAATGATGTCTCTTTTTAGCGAAAATCCAGTTAAGGCGGAAAGTGTCGTGCCTGATTAGTCTGTGCGGACTGCACTTGCTAATCTGGGACGACACTTTACGCACATGCATTATGCCCAGTTTTCTCATAATACGACACATGTAGTTGAGCTGAATGTACCTTAGTACACAGTATTTATTACATCTTGCGTATAATTTAAATAACATTAATACAATTAAACTTGACTATAAATGTTTTATTACATAGTTTAACAAGTGTATCTGTGTTGAATTGTCTGTTTGGAATTTTCCGTCATTTATTTAATAACTGTCCAATGTCAACTTCATTTTCAGTGAAGTGCATGTTGTTTTTGCCGGTCGAGTATAAATAGACTTAAGCTGCAACAGCAAGAGAGACACTTTATTAAAACAAGCGGAAAAATATAAAATGGAACCAATTGCAAAACAGTGTTTAACAGCCCGAAAGCACGAAACTCGACACACGAATACGAAACAATTTATACAACTGTAGTCACTTCCTTAAACGGCCATTGTAAAGCATCGATGCGTTACAGGTTGAAATATGCTCCTAACATTCACAAACAATTTAAGAATAAATACAAATTCATCTCATAGGAGCAAGATTTAAACTAAATTGCAATACAAGATAATACTATTCAATTTCATTACCAATTTTCGTATGAATGGATGAATGCCAACCGGGGCAAAGGAAATGTTGTTTTATGAAGCACGATGAAATGTAACTAACAATTAAACAACTTCTAGTACATCTTGTCCTTTTTGATAAGCTTAAGAGACGTTACGTATTATATTCACATCTTCAGATAATGCAATTTCAAGAAGAAGCCACAATAATGAAATGTTTTCCAACGCATGCTTTTCTTTGACACAATTATGATAAACAATAGCAGAACCTGTCCAATGCGGCTGATCTACACATCCAGAGCAATCATCGGGAATACTTAGCTGACAATTTAATAAATCAGACCGGCTAGTTCGTTCTGATTCGGCAGCTCTACCTCTCGTAAATCTGTCACCAAAGATCACCAGCCTCCTCGCGATATGAGTGCGAAATAACAAAAAATGTCGGATATCAATATTTTCAACAACAATTTGATTTCTTTTTTCTTTTCTGTCTTAAACAAATAAGAAACAGCATACAGCTCTATTATATNGTAGTCACTTCCTTAAACGGCCATTGTAAAGCATCGATGCGTTTACAGGTTGAAATATGCTTCTAACATTCACAAACAATATAAGAATAAATACAAATTCATCTCATAGGAGCAAGATTTAAACAAAATTGCAATACAAGATAATACTATTTAAGTTCATTACCAATTTTCTAATGAATGGATGAATGCCAAACGGGGCAAAGGAAATGTTGTTTTATGATGCACGATGAAATGAACCTAACAATTTAACAACTTCTAGTACATCTTGTCCTTTTTGATAAGCTTAAGAGACGTTACGTATTATATTCACATATTCAGATAATGCAATTTCGGGAAGAAGCCGCAAAAATGGTATGTTTTCCAAAGCATGCTTTTCTTGGACACAATTATAATATACAATTGCAGAACCTGTCAAATTCTGCTGATCTTCACATCCAGAGGAATCATCGGGAATACTTGGCGGACAATGTAATAAATCAGACCGGCTAGTTCGTTCTGATTCGGCAGCTCTACCTCTCGTAAATCTGTCACCAAAGATCACCAGCCTCCTCGCGATATGAGTGCGAAATAACAAAAAAATGTCGGATATCTATATTTTTCAACAATAATTTGTTTTCTTTTTTCTTTTCTGTCTATAACAAATAAGAAACAGCATACAGTACTATTATATTTTACAATAAGAATCAAGTCAACTGAACTGTTTTAGCTTAAAATTATACTAAAACTTTCGGAAATTTTGTTCTCAGTTTTTCTTCATTAATTCATAACAAATGACGTGTTTATGTTTTGTTCTTTTGCGAGGACTATCCTCATTACCGTTTATTCGCAATCCAAACTAGTTCGTGAAGCTGGCATTGCCCTCTTTAATATCTTTAATGCATTATTTTGTCCATTAGCTAAGATGGTAGCGCCATATTTGATTCAACTGATGAGAAAGCAGATCTAAACATATTTTATTCTGACTCTGTAAACTAAAATAAATTTGAGATTCGCTCTCGATATTTTTCCGCATTTTTGACGAGCAGTTTCACGAATTTTGCGTGCGACATCAATTACAACTAGTCCATTTTATAACATGTGTGAATATAATGCGATAAAGTTGCTATTTCGCAGCTTTGTCAGAACACAACGATGGAACGCGATATGTTTTACAATCATACGTTTTTAAATTTAATAACAATGTGTACAATGCTTGAAAACCTTTGTCAAAGTAGAACAATTTCCCGTGTAATTTTAAGTTACTCTTAGGTAAATAAACTCGTTTACAATATCTTAATTTTCTCGTCCGTATTTCCACTTCTCGTTTCTATTTATGCCTACGTGTTTACGAAAAACATTAACTTGGATTTGTATTGTGTTAACTTGTGAGCACCAAGTATTGCACTAGTCATATAAACAATTACGAGAAATGTGTTAATCTTCAACGCAAAAAAGCAGTCAAACGGTTTTGTAATATTTATAATATTTATATTGTCAAATATATGTTTATCGACTGCAAACAAACTTACATCATTGAAAAAGGAACCACCTTCTTAGTAAGTCCTCGCCAAGCAGCCAAAGCATATATATTCGACAAACGTAGAGATTTCTAGGTAACTGCTGATTAAAGATAAGTTCATTTAGCGTCGCTTAGAAAACCTAAACTACGAACCTTTATCCCATCATTTCGCCTGTTTTCTTCATGGCTAACGTTAAGAAAATCAAATGGCTGAGAATAACACACTTAAACATTAAATGGCGTCATTAAAAATATAATGAGGTACAAATTACCCGTGTTTGCTATATCAACGGAGACTAAAACAGCAAAATTTGTCAGATGGAGTGTTCACGTGAATTCGGGCATGATGATGGGATACAAAAAAAACAGTTCTTGACATCAACGATAACAAATTCGAAAGACGAGGCAAAAAAAGAACATATACCTAAATGATTGAAAATGGATTTTATAAGACAATGCCATGCATTTAGTATAAAGCATGTACGGCAATATCGCAAATGTCTTAAAATCATAAACCTCCTAATTAAAAGAAATGTGCTTTCAATTACAAAAATATTGTTTCGCTAAAAGGTTTTGAGCCTGAATTGACCGTTCCAATGTGGTCATCCTAGTTTTATTCATGTTTGAGCTAAGTTATTAACATGTGTGTCTTGTCTGTGCAATTGTTTTGTGTCTCACTGGTAATTAGTTAATTGCCATAAATAAAGGACCGATTGTATAATAAGGTTTCTCACCTGCTGGTGCAGCTTAAGTTTACCTAATGTATATTTGAATGAAAGTACTGCATTTTCTCATTGAAAGATGTATATGGCTATATCATCCAAATGTTAAAATCGCTGAAAAAAAGAAAGTAACGAGTGAGTTGGAAATTATTGGAGTGTGTTTTCTAAGTTGTAAGTAGGTGATCTGAGCTATAACGGCTATTAAATTGCCCATATTTGGGGTTCTCAACCATTTGATGTTTCCCTGCCCACTAAGTCGAGTTAATTGAGAGTGGGAAAGATTGCCAGTACCATTAACGATAATTCAAAATGAAGGTACGTAACTACGGTATTAATATGGAACGATAATATATATGTGAAGTACGTTTCTCTTCAAATTACAACATGTACTTAAAACTATTATAAATGAAAGCTTTACATTTTTATTTTATTATTTTTTTAAGAGAATTGTGAAAGTGTGCTGTACTGTTAAACGTCTGATCAGTATTGATCTCGTCGAGAACTGTTTAAAACGATCTATCTGCTTTGTCTGATACTTAAACTCCCACGTGACGCATTTCTGCCACCCTTGGAACAGTGACTGTCACATCTCACTGTCTGACACCGTTCAGTTACATACTAACATGTGGATTTTTGTATTGTAATGAGTAATTCAGTTCCCATTGTAGACCTACGAGTTTAGTTTAGATAATCTGCTCGTATGCATTGTTTAATAGTTTAATTTTAAACTTGTAAACCGGATGGTCTCATTGGACATTAAGATACAAGTGGAAAATCTGTCAATAATCGTTGTTGCCATGACGAGCATGTCAGCTAAAATGGACGACATCTAACGTGTTCTCATAAGTATTTTCACTGAAGATATTGATAGGCAACAATAGAACCTATCGCAATCTAGGTCTACAAATATTGAGGATGATATATGGAATACATATATATAGAAGACCTAGATGACCCTGATGTGAAGTCAGTTCTCGATAAACCATTCCATATGGCTCAATTGATCCGGAAGCTTGAGTCTCATAAATATGTCTCCCACGAACACAGGCCACCCCCGCAATACAACTGTGCAATAAATCACTAAGGCTTTGTTACACCGTAGTTCTTCCAATAAAATGGGCATTCAGCAATTATCAAGGGAAACCACAGAACCATTCAGAGCGATTTAATTTCGTAGACAAAACATCAAAGCATCAATTTGCGGGAACATGCATATGTGTGTATAACAACACTAACAAACCATGTGCCTTAATGAAACAAGAGGGTTTTATGTTGTGCTGTATTATTTTTACATGATACTTTTTATGTTTACTTACATCGGGCTTCAAAAAGTTACAGTTCTGTCGCTCTTATAAGCGTTGAACCATTTAGAAGATAAATTGTAATTAAAATAAAACGTTTGATATATCTTGGACAAGTTAAAGGCGTGGACGCTCTTAAGCCATGTAAAAAGGTCCCATTGTTATGCTTTGCTTTGCTATACTTTGAAATGACCGTTCAAATTCGGTGTCCCCAGTTTAATTAATTTATGTTTGTTATCGTCGTGCGTTTTGTCCTGTTCCTAAATGTATGGCAATTGGTCACTGGTCTCAAATAAAGGATCTGTAAGTGATTATAAAAATGATCTGTTTCTTCTGTAACAGGAGTTCCACTTCGTTATTATTTAGATGCGCTATTCTTTTAACATATTTTTCGTTATATACACATTTTTAACTTTTTTTAAAAAAAGATATGAGTGGCCAATTTACCGAAATAGAACTATCTTTTCGACTGAACATGATATGGTAGATATCAAAACTAGATTTTTTACAAAGGCTCATTTACTTAACTTTATGCAACACTTAGTTTCAGTTTAGAAATATTAATGTCGCAGACATCGAAAAACTCGAATCATACATTCAATGTGGATTGTCTGTAGCGATAAATAGTCGTATCGGCGTAACCAATGACAACTGCACCTGCAGACGCCCGAAGGTTATCAAGCCTGGCTCACTCGATTTCCAAAGGGGTGGGGCGCGGAAAGAGGTATTGAACATTTCCCACGCTTTCCTGATCGGCTTAATCAAAAGTGCTATACTTCCCGCAATAATCAAACGCAGGACGTCAACTGACTTAAGGTGAAAATATAGGAAAAAATATAGGAATTATTGCATCAAAATATAGGAGGTTTGGGCTTGTTTAGGGTTAAAATATAGGAATTTTATGGTAAAAAGTAATGTAAATATAGATATGTAGAGAATTTCTTACTTACTTGTTTTCCGTCAATAATCATTAAATTCATGTTTTACTTAACAAAACAGTCCCTCATCTTTACCACCTAGGAAGATATGCTGATGCAGCAATACACTGTGGTCATCAATGTGGACACCTGAATTGTTTTTATTAAAATAGTAAACAATCAACAAAACACAAAACATTATTAAACATAGTTTTACAATCTAACATAAGAGTGCAACATAACATTGATAATGAAATTATTGAAACCGAAAACATGAATCAAATACATTTAGTATCATATAATGGTATATAATATAAATTATGTATTTTATGCACATTAACATTTCTATACACTCTTCAATCAAACAATTTTAGGACATGAAAAGAACACCAACACATCCTATATGATAAAATGAACATACATTATATAAGATTTTTTCTGGCAGCTTCTGCATATAAATATATTTGAAATTGAACATCAAAATAAATAATTGGTCAAAATTGCACTGTGTTATTAATACATTAAAAACATTTTTTTTTAACAGTCTCCTTAATTATTCTACAAGACTTCCAATGCACTAAAATATTTAATAATTTCCAATATTTAAAATAATTTGAAGCCTGTAGAAACGCTCTATTCCATCTAAGATCAGGAAGAGCATTAAATATCCCCTCAGAAGAGCATCCCTGGGGAAAGACATGTGACAACTATCTGCTAGGATTTGTTCGCACGTTTAAAATGGTTGTATTTTTCTTCATCAAAGGAGTCCCTCTAGATATCACTATGGTGTACAACAGCACTCCTGCAAGATGGTGATGCTTTGGAAGAGGAGGGACAGCTTTTTACACTGTAAATTAAAATATCTAACGGCAGTATCACTTCTTATAAGAATTAAAAAAAGAGGAAAATTTAAGAACAAAATAGAGGAAAAACTAAAAAATATAGGAAAAAATAGGAAATCTAGGAGGATTTGAAAATATGGGGAAATTCTCCAAAATATAGGAAAATCTAGAAATATATAGGAATCAGTTGACGGCCTGCAAACGTTTTCCTACTGACGGCCTGCAAACGTTTTTCCTTCTAAATAAATGGATATGAATTGATACAAGATGAGAGTGATTCAATTAGTCGCCTACGATTAATCATCTGCCTCTTAAAAACATGTAAACAACTATTCTTGAAACGGAAAGGTAACATGTTGTAGTCATGTCATGGACATGACATATTTAATATAAAAAAACAATGTGTATTAGTTATTATTGAATATGACATATCATATAATGCTTAACAGAGGTCAGTCGAAGATTGCATTATTTTTGCTGTTAACATATAAGTGACACAAATTACCCTCAGGTCGGGGGAAATGTTTATCCTTTGAGAGAGCCTTTACACCTATAAAGCAGATATAATGAGTGGAGCTGTCGATTAGATTAAACAAATGTTTGATAACCAGAATGATTCCAAACCATATGTCCCCAGATAGTGGCAAAGTGGTGAACGGCAGAAACGGTTTACTGTGGGGGTTGTATGGATCGAAAAATAGTGGCCAAGTGGTGAACGGCAGAAACGGTTTACTGTGGGGGCTGTATGGATCGAAAAATAAATACAATTCATACGGTGATGTGTTATTTAACAATTTTTACTTGCGAATTAAAAATCAGTTACCGACATACTAGATGCTTAATCAATATCTATTACCGGTAGTTTAGTGCATTTTAAGTTGTTCCATAAGGAGCATTGTGAAAAAGCCCATAATAAATATGTTGAATGTTTAAAACACTACGTATATATTTTGCTAGTTACTTTCTAATTTTGCGGATTTCTGCAGATTAAGGAATGCAAAATTGCATCGCCATAACTCATTCCCTTCCTAAATTGATGAATAGCTTGCAATTGCACACTTTGGATCAGAGGCGTCGATTTATAAGTTTGCATGCACGGTTTTGTATGCGAGACACCAAAGAGCAAGCATAAACAATTATTATTCATAAATGTCCGTATTTAATTTCAGAAAATCAGGGCCTTAAACAGTGATTTGACAGTATCGAATGGACGCGAGACGAAATTGTATAAACTGCAATCTGATAAAGCAAACATCTATCAATAAACATTGATTGATGTTATGCCGAGTTCCAGTCGATTCTCGAGAATCCCGGGATTTCAGACACGAGAAAACACCACGCCATCGTTCCGGCATTTATTTGTATGTTTTCGAAGCATTTGTTTAATGATGTGTAAAACGACACACTGAAATGTTACCTTTAAATGCAACATTTATTCAGGAATGTAAAGAATTTAGCGATTACTTCAAATGAATGAACAGTGAAAATTCTGTCAGTGTAAACTACCAAGAACTTACAAGGTCAAGTTGTCAACATTCCTGTTTATCAAAAACATAAACATAGACGCTGTACAGTAAAAACAATAAATATTCCATGATTTAACAATTAATTTTGGATTGACATAGACAAACCAATGAATGTAATACTATCTTAACAAAACAAAAAAAAACAAAACAATTATACTAATGAAAAGCAGTAACATAAACAGTACATTTCGAAAATTCAATAATTAAAATGATCAATGTACACATTTTCACTTATTTAAACTGGGGCATGACAATATTTTTAATTTATTTAACTCATTATGATAAGGTGGCTTGTGTCATCTTATGTTGATATAATATACCTTTTGTTCTTAAACTAGCTGATCTTACTGGTGAACAACCACCCTTTATTGCGGATACGTCAATACCAACTTCTGGTGACTTTTTCATAGCAATACATTTTAAGTATGCAACTATTAATCGCGTAAAATACGTTTAAATTAACTTTTAATAACCAAATTCTGATAACAAATTCAAAATAATTTCTTTGTGATATGTTACAAAATGGATTAACCTATAAATCCTGTTCAGACCATTTTAGGTTGTGATTGTTTACTCGGTGAGCCAAACATAGAGGCTTACTCGCAAGTGTAGCTAGTACTCTTGTTTTATTGATAAAACATTATCAGTGCATTCACAACAGAATTTTGAAAATTTGTCTAAAGTTAAAAATCATAAAAGATTCCATCTCAAAAAACGCTCATAAAGTTTACACAGACACAGACTTTATTCCTGTAGATAATCATTTCGATGAGAAAACTTGTCAATATTTTATATCCAATAAAATATTACGAAAATTAATTAAAGTGCTCACTGGTAAGCTACGCATGGCTATTCCACGAGCGTTTTTACCGCCAATACAATACAATGAGCGACCCCTACAGGAAACTTTCTTTTGCAATGGAAAATAATTTGCCTCAAATTCGCTGAGCTCAAACTAGGCAAATTATATGTATCAAGGAAAAAAACAGAACAATTCAGAGCGATTGTTTTTTGACACTGATGACTTTATTACGAAGAGAGACCATTAAAGTATCCATATTCGGATATATGCATATATGTGTATAAAACAGTGGCAAACCATATGCCTAAATGGAACTAGAAGATGTTATGTCGTTGCGTATGTCTTGAGATGATACTTAATTTTGTTTAATTAAATCGCACTTCATAAAATAACAGTTTGGCGCTCTTATAAGCAAATAATAATTGAGTTAATAAATACATGTTAAATGAAACGTGTTCTCTATCGTTTGATACATCTTGGCCGGGGTGAGGTTTGGGCGTCCTTAAACAAATGTAAAAACCCCGATTCTAAGTTTTGAATTGACCTCTCTAGGGCAGTGACCCCAGTTTTATTAATCGATGTTTTTGTTTTCGTCATGCGTTTGTCCTGTGCGTTAATGTATGGCAATTGGTAACTTGTCTCAAAAATTTCCTTTTTGATATAAGAATAATCTTTTCCTGATGCAATAGGAGTTTTACTTCTCTAATATTTACACGAGCCTTTCTTCTAAAGATATTTTGCGAAGCACTATCATTTCGCTACAAATGTATATGCCGTAGTCAACATGTGTTACTGTCTATAACAGTGTTATCACATTGTTCACATTGAGTACATTTTATCGCAGTTAACAAAAATGGATATAGTTATTCAGGATTAACGGGTAGCAATTCTGTTTGGGGTTCCGGTCGGGTATTGATATAAAATCAAGTAAACATCAACACTCACTTTCAACTGATTATCATAAGTCAACCTGACAAATTAACAAATTTTACCTGTGGATGAGAATAAAAACATTTGTCCGTAGAGGAAAAGACAAGCAGTAAAACCGTAATCGACTTTATATACGAATTGTAAGTTGGCGATATTAAGCGATTATACGGGATTTGGCATTTTCTACCTTATTTACTTACATTACACATTAATTCAAAATATTATAAAAGCTGTAAAATTATATGCTCCAGCATGTGGCATGTAACAAATTAAAGCTAATAAGTGTAAAAAGTAATCAAACTCGTTAGACGGACTTTAACAAAGAATGGAAACAAAACTCATTTAAATTTGTCAACACAGGTCGGTATCAAACTCAAAGTGAAAACGTATGTGAATTACAATGAGAATATCTGTTTGCTCACCAATTGTTCATAAAAACAATATTTGGAAAATGTTGAAGAAATATCTCTAAAGAACAAGATATGCTTAGCTTTTTAATCGTTAAGTTATTATTTTGAGTAAAACCGTCAATTACGATTTACCTCAACCTGAAACAAACAGTGCGTACGTTATTTTACTCATTTCTACATGAAGTTCGATTCATGTTTAATGTGAATAACAAAGTAAATTGAATAAATATTATCAAAGTAAATCACAAAATTAATCTTTACCATAATGTTTGAATGGAAGACATGCATGACAGGTCGTGTACTAAAATGCCCGATCCGAACTTTCCAATTCGAGTTTTTTTTTAAATTTATTTTATCTCTTATAGTAATAGATATATTCATGTGCCAAGAACAAGGTTTGCACAAAACACAATCTGGATATTAGGATGCCGTTTTAGTGTTGCATATTTCGCTACTCTAACATGTTATGTAGCTTTTGTAGTTGCAAGATGATATAATAAAACACTTATCGATTAATGGGCTCTAAACTATGTTTATGTCACTGGTATAATATAAATATTGACACCTGCATGGATAATTAACAGATCTCTGTAAAGTATCATCGCTGTATTTTCTGCAATCTACTTCTGCTAATGCAAATTATTTAACTTATCCGGAGATAATTCAAATCGGGTAAGCATCTGGCCCTAACGGCATTAACACCATTTTACGTAAAGGATACTTCATGACTATAACCGCCACTTGCTAGATTAGTCAATACGTTCCTGTCCACTGGTTTTGTGCAATCGTCTTAAATGGGCTATTGTTACACCTTTTTTCAGACTGGGTGACAAATCTCTACCATCAACATATCTACCATGTATCTACGTTCTTGAATTATATAAGGTTTATACATACGCATTTCATCATACTTCATATTTAGTCTGGATTTATCCTATTTGACTCGACTATCAACTTATCTATCTCAACCCGATATATTATGTTCTACTCTAGTTTCTGGAATATAGGTAACATTGGACCTTTGTGACGTAATTTAAGATTTCGACCATGTATGCTTTAAAGGAAATAATGCTTAATAAAAGCAGTAATCATAATCGGATTGCATATTAAACGGGTTTATGATTATATTCTTATCTTGTAAACATAGCGTTGATCTGACTATAATTAATAGATGATGACGTAAGAGACATTCAATCAAGAGTACACCAGTTCGTTATTGGGTCCAATTCTTGTAAAAGCATACACAAAACTATATTAAACATTATACGATTGTTTGCTGACAGAGCGTCTTTGAATGTAATTGTAGAGGGTCCATCGCTACCATCAATATCCATCAATCAAGACCAAGATAAAAGAGTATCATGTGCCAACTTTAAACTAGTGAAATTCAACCCATCTTAAACATAATCACTCTTGAATTACAACTGATGCAATCAGTGATCCATCTGTGGCTTAAAGCTTTGTCTTCTCATGTCCGTCTTTCAATGCAACAACGGATACTGCGTCATATCAATACACCGCTGTTCAACATTTAATTTAAAAAAATCGAATCGGGTGTAGACAGCAATACACACAAACGCATAGACGAACATCATCTTAACCATAGACCCTTTCTTTTAATGTTTGCATTAATACTTACTGTCGGACATGCAGGTCTCATACGATAAAAATTCAAACGTTTTGGTGTATGATTTTTCTTTTATTATATATTAAATAAGTCCTTTTCCTAAAAAAGAAGACCAGCGTTCGTGTATACGTATTTCTCTCCTGATAATGTTCCTGGAGTTTTATGATTCCTATAAAGTATCTATAGAGATATAATAAAAACAAGTTTCCCTCAAGGATGAGCTAATTTTAACCCCATGGACCTGATTCAACCAAAATCGGTAGCGAACCATCACATAATTTTACATAACAAATACAACATCTTTGAGCTTTGCGGTTTGAGAGGATATTTTGTTCAAATTGTTCACTAGATTACAATTTGAGAGGAAAACGTATCCCTAGAGCAGGGCCAATTTCGGACCAATGTTGCATGATTTGAACATATACCAAATCTCTGAGCCTTGAGGTTTCAGTGAAGACTTTATTTTAGTTTTTTATAGAGATATATAAGGGACAAAAATTGCAAACAGGTCGGGCCAATGTTGACCTTTGATCCCAAATTTATTCCTTTGAGAGAGTCTATACAAATATTAAGTAGATCAACTGATTGGATCTAGATATCTGCAGTAAAAACTTTACCATGAAATCCATCCCCAATGCATTGCAGCTGGTTCCGGACGAGCCGGCGATCCGTCTGGTGGAGGCCTATGATGTCAGATGGTTGGCCCTTAAGGAAGCAGTACAGGTCATCAGCGTCAGTCTGTATCAATCGCCACAAGCCTGCGGCGAGAGGCGGGCGACAGACGTGATGATAGTGTGGGCTCACATCCTATTACACAATTATATATATATATATTATATTAAATATATTTTGCCCAAAAGCCTGTTGTGAAATATATCATTAAGATCGATTGTTATTGCACCTCCAACTTGGCTGTACACATATTTGAAATCAGAATATAATCAGTGTAAACAAAATATTTGCTCATCAGAAGTTATAGAATCGTGATTTAAAACCTGGTCCACAGTATTTATAACAAGAACGAGATGTTTTAATATTACGCAAATAAAGGGCTAGTAATTAACGTACCGTTTGTTAACATTTTATATTGTAAGAGTTAATCAATTAAACAAGTGTCACTTTATTGCTGAAATTATAATGGACTTCCAATTAATGGTTTTAGATAAAAGTCAGTGCGTTATTATCAGGTTTTATATCATTCACTGCTATAAAAAAGTAAACGCTCAGTCATCGGTAGAACGAAATCTCCAAACTAGACAAACATATTACAAAATCATTCATACATGACAATGAAGGAACTCAACAGGCTGTCAGTTGTGTGATCATTCGAAATGCAAATAAAGGAATGCAAAATTGCATCGCCATAACTCATTCCCTTCATACATTGATGAATAGCTTGCAATTGCACACTGTAGGTCAGCCGACGTCGATAAATATGTTTGCATTCACGGTTTTGTATGACAAAAGGACACCATAGAGCAAGAATACACAATTATTATTCACGAATGTTCGTTTTTAAATTCAGAAAATCAGGGACTTAAACAGTGATCTGACAGTAGCGAACGCGAGACAAGTTAAAATGTGCTGAACTGCCAAATGTTGATCTCGTCAGGTACTGTAAACAGCGATCGGTCTGATTTGTCTGACACTCAGCATCCCACGTGACGCATTCCTGCCACCCTTGGGACATTGACTGTCACATCTCATTGTCTGACAGCGTTCAATTACACTCTTACAAGTAAACTTTAACACATTTTACGAAACGGATTTTTGTTTTGTGATTATCATACCATTTGACATGTGTAAAACAGTTTCCACTGTATACTTACGAGTTTAGTTTAGAAAAAAATGTTCGGATGAATTGTTTAATATTAAAATTGTAAACCGGATGATCTTAGTTTGACATTTATATTCAAATTGGAAAATCTGTCATTCGATCGTTGTCGCAAATGACCTGTGCGGCTGCTTAATATTGGTATTCAACTTTACAACCTGTCGAAATAAGTGGGTCTACAAATATTTGGGATAATGTATGGAATACTCAGACGACACAGCTGTGAAGTCAGATCTCGATAACAATTCCATATGGCTTTAATTAATCCGGAAGCTTGAGTCTCATAAATATATCACCCACGAACACCAGCCACCCCCGCAATACGACTTGGCGTTAAAACTCTAAAGCTTTGTAACACCGTAGCTCTTCCAATAAAACGGCCATAAAGCAATTATCAAGGGAAACAACAGACCAATTAAGAGTGATTTCGTTGATTAAACCACGAAGTATTAATTTGTGGAAACATGCATATGTGTATATTACAAAACTAGCAAACCATGTGCCTAAATGGAACTGAGAATTTAATGTCGTTTCGAATGTCTTTACATGATAAATGATAATTGTTTTTAACNACAGTATTTATAACAAGAACGAGATGTTTTAATATTACGCAAATAAAGGGCTAGTAATTTACGTACCGTTTGTTATCATTTTATATTGTAAGAGTTAATCAATTAAACAAGTGTCCCTTTATTGCTGAAATTATAATGGACTTCCAATTAATGGTTTTAGATAAAAGTCAGTGCGGTTTTATCAGGCTTTATATCATTCACTGCTATAAAAAAAAAAACGCTCAGTCATCGGTACAACGAAATCTCCAAACTAGCCAAACATGTAACAAAATCATTCATACATGACAATGAAGGAACTCAACAGGCTGTCAGTTGTGTGATCATTCGAAATGCACATTAAGGAATGCAAAATTGCATCGCCATAACTCATTCCCTTCGTAAATTGATGAATAGCTTACAATTGCACACTGTAGTTTAATATGTTTGCATGCAAGGTTTTGCATGACAAAAGGACACCAAAGAGCACGGATACACAATTATTATTCATGAATGTCCGTTTTTAAATTCAGAAAATCAGGGACTTAAACAGTGATCTGACAGTAGCGAACGCGAGACAAGTTAAAATGTGCTGAACTGCCAAATGTTGATCTCGTCAGGTACTGTAAACAGCGATCGGTCTGATTTGTCTGACACTCAGCATCCCACGTGACGCATTCCTGCCACCCTTGGGACATTGACTGTCACATCTCATTGTCTGACAGCGTTCAATTACACTCTTACAAGTAAACTTTAACACATTTTACGAAACGGATTTTTGTTTTGTGATTATCATACCATTTGACATGTGTAAAACAGTTTCCACTGTATACTTACGAGTTTAGTTTAGAAAAAAATGTTCGGATGAATTGTTTAATATTAAAATTGTAAACCGGATGATCTTAGTTTGACATTTATATTCAAATTGGAAAATCTGTCATTCGATCGTTGTCGCAAATGACCTGTGCGGCTGCTTAATATTGGTATTCAACTTTACAACCTGTCGAAATAAGTGGGTCTACAAATATTTGGGATAATGTATGGAATACTCAGACGACACAGCTGTGAAGTCAGATCTCGATAACAATTCCATATGGCTTTAATTAATCCGGAAGCTTGAGTCTCATAAATATATCACCCACGAACACCAGCCACCCCCGCAATACGACTTGGCGTTAAAACTCTAAAGCTTTGTAACACCGTAGCTCTTCCAATAAAACGGCCATAAAGCAATTATCAAGGGAAACAACAGACCAATTAAGAGTGATTTCGTTGATAAAACCACGAAGTATCAATTTGTGGAAACATGCATATGTGTATATTACAAAACTAGCAAACCATGTGCCTAAATGGAACTGAGAATTTAATGTCATTTCGAATGTCTTTACATGATAAATGATAATTGTTTTTGACTCCTTACATCGCGCTTCAGAAAGTTACAGTTCTGGTGCTTGTATAAGCGTAGAACCATTTAGTAAATTGGTAATTAAAATAAGTTTGATACATCTTGGCCAAGTTAAAGATGTGGGCGCCCTTAAACCATTTAAAAGGCCCCAATGCTATGCTTTTAAATGACCTTTCCAAGTCGGTGATCCCAGTTTTATTAATTGATGTTTGTTTTCGTCATGCGTTTTGTCATGTGCATGAGTTATGGCAATTGGTCACTGGTCTCAAATTAAGGATCGTTTAGTGATTATAGCATGATTGTGTCATGATGCAGCAGTAGTTCCACTTCGTTAGATATTAATATTTAGATGCGCCATTCTTTTAAACATATTTTTCGAAACACAATCGTTCTATACACATGTCTATACTGCAGTGACCATGCGTTAATGCCTTTTCAAGTTTTAAAAATGCCTGTTATTTGCAAAATATCTACTGAATAAGCTTGTGTAAACATCATTATTATAGAGTATTTCATTTTTGCAATCTGTTTCAGTGTCTAATAGCTATACACTGATATATTTTATGACTGAATTTCAATCTAATAAAGTTACGGTAGACTTCCTCAGTGACATTTGCTGACTATACATCAAATTACATTTGTATATATTTCTCCTGTATTTGTACTGGAATGTAACTTCAATTGTATTGAGATAAATGTATGAACCTGATTAACAGACATCCAATTCAAATTTCGTTTAAGATTATTACCGGTATTATGGAGCAAACGAAATGAAGTTCAAGTCCCGTCGTCTCTGAATTTTTTCAAGCATACATTCTTCACTTTTTTTATCAGATTTGAGTGGTCAATTTACCGAAATGAAACTATCTGTTCGACTGAACATTTGATATAGTAACTATCATTACTAGATTTTTAGAAAAAGCTTATT
Source organism: Dreissena rostriformis (assembly GCA_007657795.1). Classification (NCBI taxonomy): domain Eukaryota; kingdom Metazoa; phylum Mollusca; class Bivalvia; order Myida; family Dreissenidae; genus Dreissena; species Dreissena rostriformis. Next base: position 75,786 of record VMBQ01000205.1, read on the forward strand.
TACTCAACCTTATACAACACTATGTTTAGGTTAAGGAATATTATTGTGTCATCCAGACATCGGAAAACTCGAATCATATATCCAATGTTGATTGTCTGAAGCAATAGATAGTCCCGTCGGCGTAACTAATGACAACTGCACCTACAGATGTCCGGAGGTTATTTAGATTGGGGCACTCGATTTCCCAGGGGTTGGGGCGAGGAAAGAGGTATTGAACATTTCCCACGGTTTCCTTATCTGCATTATCAAAACATCAAAGTGCTATACGCCACAAAGTTATCAAGCTGTTTTCCTCTTTAATACAGTAGGTGGATATGAATAGATACAAGGTGAGATTGATTCAATAAGTCGCTTACGATAAGAATTTGCCTACTAAATACGTGTAAACAACTATTCTTGAAACCAATGGGTAACAGGTTGTAGTCGTGTCATGGACATAAAATATAAAATATAAAAAATACAATGTGTATTGTGTGTTATTGAAAAGAACATATACATATAACGCTTAACAGAGGCCAGTCGAAGATATAAGTTAACATGTATGGACGTATTTATTAAGGATGAACGGGTAGAATTTTTATTCGGGGTTGGTTCCGGTCGGGTATGTATAGTCGGGTCGCGTATTTTCGGGAATTGATATACAATCCAGTACACATCAACAATCTCTTTCAATTGATTATCATAAACCAACATGACAGCTAACAAACTCTACCAGTGGATGAGAATGAACAACTTGTGTCCGTAAAGGGAAAAGACAGGCAGTAAAGCCGTTTATGTCTCAGCCCAGCAGTTCATGTATTGTATATACGAAATATTAGTTGTCAAAATTGAGTAATTATATGCGATTTGTCACTTTCTATCTTATTGTCTTTAAAAAAAAAATTATATTATTATAAAAGCTGTCAAATTATATGTCTCATCATGTGGAATGTAACAAATTTAAGCAATAAATAAATATCTTTAAAGCTCAAGATAAGCTTATCTTTTTCATCTTTATGTTCTTATTTAGAGTAAAAACGTCAAAAATAATTTATCTAAACCTAAAACGTACGTTATTTTACTCATTTTGACATAAAGTTAAATTTAGGTTGAATGTGAAAAAAAAGTATATGTACATTTTTTTTTTTTCTATTTAAGTACATTACACAAAAATATATAAAAACAAACAGGGAACCAGAATGCAAATCAAGAAACAAATTTGTAAAATTGTGGTTTAATACAAATGTATTACTGATTAGAAAGAATTATATTTATAGTAGCTTTAATATCTGTAAAAACGAACGAAAGAAATATGTAACTAAAATATATAATCATATCAGTATTATAAGATTTATAATTTAACAAAATTACATTGGTGTAGAAAGAGGTCGGCGAACGACAATACATTTAATAATCTAGAAAATGCGGTCTTTCCCGCATTATAATTTTGGTCATAAAATATCACCAACATATTTACATATCATGGTTCCGCATTTTTTACGAGCTTCGTCAAGATATATTTGTGTGCCGGGAACAATGTTTGCCCACAACAAAATCTTTATATAAGAATGCCGTTTAAGTGTGTCTGTTTTCGCTACTCTTACATTTATATAGGTTGTGTAATTGTAATATGATATAATAAAACACTTATCGATTAGTGGGCTATACAAATGTGAATTTCACCGGTAGATTACAGATCTCTTCTAAGTATCATCGCTGTATTTTCTGCAATCTACTTCTGCAAATGCAAGTCATTCAACTTATCCGGAGATAATTCAAATCGGGTAAGCATCTGGCCCTGACGGCATAAACTATTATACTTAAAGGACGACTTCATAAGTACCGCCACCAGTTGCTACATCATTTAAATACTTTCTTGTGCACTGGTTTTATAAAATCGTCATGAAAGTGCGCTTTTGTTGAACCTATTTGTAGACCGGGTCCTTACCATCAGCCTGTCTACCATCTGTCTACGTTCGAGAACGCTTGGTAATCACTAATATAATGTTAAGATACACGAATGTCATCATATTACATCTTTAGTCTGGATTTATTCTAGTTGACTCGACAAATTATAAAAGTTTCTATCTTACCCATACATTATTTAAAGCTATAAATTCTGAAATATAGGTCAGCTTGAACCTTTGTGACGTAATTAAAGAGTTCGACCGTGTATGGTTAAAATGAAATAAAGCTAAATAAAATCAATGATAATAAACGGGTAGCTTTTGACTTCAAAGCGTTGATCTGTCAATGAGAAGATATTACACAAGAGACATTCGAGCAGGAGTTCGCCAGCTCGTTATTGGGTCCCATTCTGTGTATATTATACACACAACTATATTGAACAATGTAAGATTGTTTTATGACACAACGTCATTGTATGTCATTGAAGAGGGACCGTTGCAATCATCAATATTCATAAATCACGACCAAGATCTGATTGAAGTGCATCCGAGGCCAACTTTTAACTAGTGAAATTCGACCCATCTAAAAGAGAATCACTCTTGAACTACAACAGATGCAATCAGCGATCCCTCTTTGCCTTCTAGCCTTGTCCTCCTATTTTTTTTCGTGCAATGCAACACCGGATACTGCATCATATTAACACAATTATGTTCAACATTTCATTAAGATATTAAATCGATTCTATGCAGCAATAGGCACAAACACAAACATCGTCTTAATTATAGATTATGTATTAATTTATTTATATTTGCAGAAACACTTACTGTTTGACATGCAGGTTTCACAAGTTTTGTTATACGTTTTCGTGTATATGCATTCGGTCCTTTGCCTTAAAAAAAAGACCATCGTGGGTGTAACGAATTTTCTCCTGATAATGTTCCTGTAGTTTCATTATTCCTATTAATATCTATATAGATTTTAAAAAAAAACAGGTTATCCTCGGTGAAGAGCCACTTTTGACCCCAGGGACATGATCAAAACAAACTTGGATTTTACTTAACAAATACAAATCCTCGGTTTCAGAGTATATATTTTTTTCTATTTTTAACTATATAGCAAAATATTAGGGAAGCGAGTTATCCCCAGGGTAGTGTCAATTTGGACCACAGGGGCACGATTAGAATATACACCAAACCTCTTAGCCTTGAGATTTCAGAGGAGACTTTTTTTAGTTTTTGCTATTGACATTTTAATGAAAACTTTACTCAGGTGGGTCAATTATGACCATTTGATCCCAATTGAGATCCTTTGAGAGAGCCTGTACAACTATGAAGCAGATTAAATGATTGGAGATTTTGATTAGGTAAAACAAATGTTCGAAACTATAATGAGTATAAACATTATGATCCAAAAACCACGGATGGTGACATGGTGGTGAACGGCTGAAAAAGTCAACGATAATGCTTCTACTGCAAGGATCGAAAAAAAGTAAATAAAATGTCATATGGTGATGTGATAGTTATCATTTCTAAATCGCAAATTCGAAATCAGAAAATAAGATGGACTTAGAAAAGTACAAGTTTTCTTTATGTGCTGAAATCTACTGATTTACAGAAGACGACATGTTTAATAGCTACTCACTGTCTTCTAGTTGTTTACATTTTATTGTTTCTCGTTAGCATCTTGGTTAATACGCGCAATATTTATATGTTGAATGTAAATATATTATGCTTGTAACTTTCTTATTTTGGCGAGAAAGCTATAAGTGTTTACTTCAATTCGAACCCTGGAATAAAACGTTTTCCTTACAATGTGAATAACAAGACACTTAATTAGCTTTTTGAAAGGACTGTGCGTGAAAGTGCTATCCAGGAGGCTACATGTCCAACCGGACATTACGGGACGTTATATTGACTCTCAGTGACGTCATCTGGAAATCATCGCGCAACCAAGTAAATGTATCGCCGTTGTTCTGAATCAGCATCACGATCGACCAGACTACAGAAATCTCAACTACAAGTCATATGATCATCTCCATCTGGTATCTTTATGAGGGCCACAGTAAGACGGTTTTCGCTGATCAGTGTGCACGTTAAGACCAGGCCTTCAATATTGGCAGATATCGCTCAGTACCGTGCGAGAGTAAATGTTCTTACGATCGGCTCTTAGAGCTCAGAAGTGACGGGTTGGCAATAATGGTTGGGCGGGAAAAAACGGGGTGTGATTCAAGCTCTTAATACTCGCACCTCACTGTATTTGGTAACTGTTGTTATGCCGATCTACTCGCGCGTACGAGCGCTCTAACGGTGGTCCCCAACATTCAACAGTTCAAGGCCGTCGAAGAGCAGATCTAGATATTCGCAGTAAGAACTCTTCCAGGACATCCAATAGCAGAATCTTCAAGACGAGCCGGCCATCCGTCTGGTGGAGGCTTATAACTTCACATACTCTGCCCTTGAGCACGCAGCACATGTGTTCAGCGTCAGTCTGTATCAATTGCCACAAGTCTGCGGCGAGAGGCGGGCGACAGACGTGATGATAGTGGTGGCTGAAAGCCAATCGCAAAATCCTGTGAGAAACCCTGGTTCATATTGGTTCATTCATAATTTACTAAACTGTTCCATTAAACAAAATGGTTTCCAAGTGAAAGGTGTTAGCTGCACAAAAATCGTAGTTTGTCCAAATTATATATTTTCCCCAAAAAGCCTGTTATGAAATGATATCATTAAGATCCCTTGTAATTGCATCTCAAACCGGATAAAAAAAATCATCAGAAGTTATAGAATCTTGAATTAAAACCTACCACACAGAATTTATAACAACGAAGAGATGTTTTAATATTACGCAAATAATGTGGTAGTAACTTACGCACCGTTTGTTAGGGTTGAATATTGTTATATGTAATCAATCAAACAAGTGGCCCTTTATTGGTAAAATAATGACTTACTTACAATTACTGGTTAAAGATCAAAGTCAGTGCCTGATTATCAGATTTTATTTGATTCACTTTTATAATACAAAAAGGTCAGTCATCGGCACCACGAAATCTCCAAACTAGACAAACCTGTCACGAAATCATACAGACATGGCAATTAAGGAACTCAACAAGATTGTTAGCTGTGATGCTCATTTGAAATGCATGTTGAGAAATGCAAAATTGCATCGCCATAACTCATTCCCTTCGTAAATTGATGAAAAGCTTGCAATTGCACACTTTGGATCAGACGACGTCGATTTATATGTTTGCATGCGCGGTTTTGTACGTGAGACACCAAAGAGCAAGACTACACAATTATTATTCATGAATGTCCGTATTTAATTTCAGAAAACCAGGGCCTTAAACAGTGATTTGACAGAAGCGAATTGACGCGAGACGAAATTGTATAAACTGCAATCTCATAAAGCAAACATCTATCAATAAACATGAATTGATGTTATTCCGAGTACATGTCGATTCTCTAGAATCCCGGGATTTCAGACACGAGAAAACACCGCGCCATCATTTCTGCATTTAGGACGGTCAATCTTGGTACTTTTTCAAAATAGTTGCCTTATGATTTGTAAAACTACCCACTAAAAATACCGAAAACAAAAACTAAATAAAACATAAGATAATACATTTTGGTTTGTTTCTTTTTTTAAGTTTTGAGATGATTAAAAACAACATTTTTAATGTATAACAAATGAACACAATATACAATATTAAAGACAAATAATACCTTTAAATTCAACATTAATTCAGGAATATAAAGCATTAAGCGATGACTTCAAATGAATAAACGGTCAAAAATAATGTCAGTGTAAACCAACAAGAACTTAAAAGGCTGTCAATCTTCCTTTTTATTCAAAACGAAAACATAGACGCTGTACTTTGCAAAAAAAAATATTCCGTGATTAAACAAATAATTATGGATTGGTACAGGTAACCATTGAATGTAATCATATCTTTAAAAAACATAAAAAAAGATTTATAATAATAAATAGCAGTAAAATAAACAATACATTGCGAACATTCAATAATTAAAATGATCGATGTCCACACGTATACATGTATAAACCGGGACATGACAATATTTTATGTTTATTTAACTCATTATAATAAGGTGTCTTATTTCATCTCAGGTTGATATAATAGACCTTTCCTTATACTAGCTGACCATAATAATAATAATAATACTAATACTAATTTAAGTTATGCACATAACAAAATACTACAATCCATATAAACAATTAATAACAATTCTGAAATATCACAGATAGTCACCATCATAGATAATAATACTCTATTACACTTTATCACACTTATTGATCAAAATTAAATTATATTGAAATATAGATATAAAAGTGCACTGGATAACCCGTAAAGTTTTGACGAAAGATCGTACAAAACTTATTTCCAACGGGGTCCAAAGCCGTCACATGTAGATCTGAGTGACGTAATATTATATCATAAATTCGTAATATTTGATGGAATAAAGTGACAACGGTCTCACAATGTCATATTATAGTATTAATAAAATAATTCTTGTTTTTAAATACGAAAACACATCGTATGATGATGAACTTGACAGGATTGCATAAACACAGTTTAAAAATGTATTACAAAATGGTTTACAGTTTAAAAATGTATAACAATATGGTTTACATTTTAAAAATGTATTACAATATGGTTTATAGATTTAAAACAAAACGATAAAAAGTTAATAATACAGATACTCTTGTTTCTCAACTTTTTCCATTTCTTCTAATAAATGTTTCTTTACAAGTTTTTTGAACGTATTTTTAGACTTTGTGCATCTTATATTTTTTGGCAAGTTATTCCAGTCTTTTATTGCATTATGGTAAAAAGATTTGGAAGTAAAAGTATCAACTGGATGTATGTGATAATCACCCTTA